>JAQGAU010000215.1:0-34224 GCA_034698045.1 Paramacrobiotus richtersi
AACTGGAGCGTTTTGAAGAGCGATCTAATCAGCATACGGAAAACTTGCCTGTGGACGCTTTGTGGCGCCTACACCGCGCAGAGCCAGCGAAATGGTATCCTGGGATTCTGTTAACTGGGGACTTCACCATGCTTTTCGGTTCTTTTGCCGTGGTGCGGATCACCGCACAGGATGGCGCCTCGACGGAGGTTGTGCGTGGCGAACATGTTCGGGAGCGACGCAGTGATGGAAGACTCTGGGAGTTCTTGTTGGAAAAAGGCCAGTTTGTTAAAGAAGAGATTCGTCTGCCGAGTGGAGTCTACAGTGGGTCGCCGTCACCGGGACCTTACAAAACGGCATCTGCTGATCAGCGTCTCGTGGAATGTTTTAATAGGAACTGTTCTGAGCACTGGATGGTGGCCACCCATATTGATGGGAGTGTTCTGCATGTGTTGAAGATCACGGATCGATTCCGTCGTAAATTCGATCGGGATTATCGTAGCAGCTGCCCGAAACTCGAGGTAAACATGACATCAACAGTAATAACCAGATCAAGCTCGGAATGTGATAAAACACCGTTCTTGAAACAGCAATTTAATATTCTACGGTTCCTTGGTTATTAATCTGAGAGGAAATGTTCAGCTTTCCTGCAAGATTTCGGAAATCATTTTCTGACCTCCCTTTTATCATTGCCAGCGTTTTTCATCTCGTGAAGAGTCTATTGTACACTGTTATCAGTGGTATGGATTTTATGTTTAGACGAGTTGTTAACTGTAGGCTAGTTTTTAATTGTAGCACAATTCTGTAAAAATATAGGCAGCTACGTAGTTTTTAATTGTAAAAGGATCATTAATACTGAACGCCATTGCAGAAATCCGTGAATAACAGTGTAACTGGGAGAAATAAAATAAATGGATAATTAGCAGACACTGTAAAATCCATTTCGCCGGTACGGCGTTTCATGGTGTTTAATTTTTACTTAATTAAAGTTAATTTGCAGGGGGATGCGCTGTTCCGTATGCTTGGAGTGACGCCGCAGACCTATCAAAATCCCCCTGAGGCTAATGCAAATGTGGCATTTGGGCAGGATATGCCGTGGGCATCTTTCTCGCCTTGGCCGCCATTTGATTTGTTCGGTCCATCCACAACAGCAGCGGCTCCAACTGCCGTCCCACTCGGTGTGGTTCCTCCGTTTTGGGGATGCAGCGGTGCGCCCATGTTCCAACCGAACCCTATGGCTTCGTTTTCCGCTCCATCGTTCCTACCGCCTTTCGCTTGCGATTATGCAACGGCTGATTCGAATGGATTCTTTCCCGGTCCCTTCTGTTCGGGGCCTTCGTTTCTCGGGCAGTCACCGTTGGGCGGTGGGATGTTTGATCAGTCATGAAATCCTGCAGCGGCTGCTTTTGATGGGAGTTTTTTCGGTCCCTTTCACGCGCCGTCGTTTTTCGGGCAGTCACAGTTGGGCGGTGGCATGTTTGGTCAGTCATGGACTGCTTTTGATGGGAGCTTTTCCGGTCCCTTCAGCGCACCGTCGTTTTTCGGGCAGTCACCATTGGACGGCGGGATGTTTGGTCCGCCATGGAATCCTGCTCTCGATGGGAGCTTTTCCGGTCCCTTTAACGCGCCGTCGTTTTTCGAACACTCACGATTGCCTGGTGGGGTTTTTTGTCAACCCTTCTTCTTTGATGCGTTTTGCCCGGAGAACCCTGTTCCGATAAATGCAGTTCTACCCAAGGAGATTCTGGCCGAGATCTTCGAGTATCTGGATGGTGTGCCGCAGACCAGTCTGCGCAAAGTGTGCTCCAAGTGGAATAAGATCTTGACAACGGTTCCGGTGAGCCGCATGTTTCGTCTGTCGGACAATCGGGTATTTGAATGGTATACTGAGCCTCGCATCTGCCTGCTGAAACGCTGGACTAGTCAGACAAAGATGATCGCCTATCGGACCACCGTCGACACCGATGGTTTCCGCGAAAAAAAACTTTACCGGTTGCTCATGTGTACCGGACGTTTATTCCAGTGTATCTTTCAGGTATGTGTGTTTCGATAGCTGAGAGGATTGTGACTTATCACATTGTGGCATTTCAGCAACGCAAACATGTACAGCTGGCGCATCTGTAATGGTGTTTTGATGAATGCTCTACCTTTGTCCATGACTTTAAAATGTTTATTGTTGTCATTGCCGTGTTGACATCCGTACAAAATATTCAAATGGATTACGATTGTAGCTTAGGCAGAATTGAACGACGGTACCGAAAATCGACTGATCAAGTCATAGTTTTAATTTGGACTTCCATTGCGCAGGAGAAGCAGCTGCCACGTCTGGACACCCTTGTACTGGTCGACCTCGCATGGCCATGGTTCTGGGATATGGGGAGACGACGCGGCCATTTCAACGACTTCATCATGCACATCCTCGAAGAACTGAATTTGTTTGCGTCTGTCTGCCACAGTTTGGTGCTGAAGAATGTCTCGGTGGTTTTTGCTGGAGATGATGTAAACATTACCAGAAATACAGTTAACGTGTCTGGTAATGTTTTTGGTGTTTTAGGCGCCTGTCACCGTGCGGATTGTGAAAGCACGGATTACGGAAGAGTTGTCTGTGGATGCTTTGTGGAGCTTGATGGACAACAGTCTGCCACCGTTATGCGATGCGGATTTGGACGCTTGGGCGGAGTGGATGGGTGATAATGCGGATGACGAGTTGCCTGATCAGCTGGTTGAGGTAAGGATTATTAGTAGTGCTCTTAATGATGGGCGCCGAAGTGTCTGAATCACGGAAACGATTCTTACGACGGTATATTTTTTTAATCACCGGATTAGGTAGCTAGCAGGAAACATGCACTCTGTATTATGAGTTCTGTAGTGAAATGTTGATAGTGTAATGTTTATGAATGCTGTGAGCAAGTTTAGTTTACTTCGATGTAGCGTGAAAGCAATTCGCAAGTTTTCTTCTTAATATCATGTTGTTTGTCTGACTTACGTGACGCACTATTGCCACACTTATGCGGACCTTTGATATTGAATTTCACCGGCTTTGGATGATTATTCAGGCGTCGAAAAGCTGTTCAAGTTCGCAAGTGTCTTAGCAAGTGGTTCTATTGATGTTGTTTTCACCGCAGATCCTGAATGAGCGCCAGAGCGCTGATCCACGCGACAGCAACCATTTCCGTGGCAGGGAGTGGACTCACGACGATCTGGCGGATCTGGAGCTGGACAGCTTGAACCGCATTGCTTTGCACAGCCTGCTCAAGGCTTGCTGCTACGAGAAGCTCGTTCTTCCTCTTAAGTGGTGGTGAATTGTGCAGACGGGGGAACACCGTGTTGCATGCGGTACCGGAATCGTGTATTTTCGTTTGTCTATTAATTTTGTGTGTTTGCTGGCGGTTATCTTTTACCAGCTTGATTTATTAACCTTGCCTTGTTATGTGCGAATGTACTAGATTCAGTAGATTGCCCTGTTATTTAGTAACTTGCGGAAATTGTACGATTGTGTGGGTATTCCTGAAAATGTCTGAATTTTTCAACTTTGGTGAGTGTTTAGCGTTTCCTTGGCGGTACGGTAAAGCGACGGATGGATGTAATCTTGCCTGGCTTGTGTGGATACGGTAGATTAAATGGATAAACGTGCATCCCATGATCGATGCCTGTATCAGTTGCAACGGTTTCCTGCACGAATGTAGACCATTCCCTTAGAAAAACAAACATGGCCATATTGCTGACATGATATAATTATACTGTCCCTATTCATATCAGCATATGACCATCTCCTTGAACGTAGGACCTTTAATAGTTTGTTTTCATGTAAAGTGTATGATATACTGTATATAAACACACGGCTGGGAAAACGTTACAGCATAGAAATGAGATAAAAACAACAACAACAGTCTCACACACGAAAACATAAAAACATCTCCATTTCTCTGGAAGAATCCACGGTTCCCCCAGACACAAATAGCGTTTCTGCGTTGAATTTCGAAACTTACCCGTTGTAGGAGAAACTTCATTGATAGTAGGTTACCGTTTTTCTTGCGAATCTTCTTTCGCTCCTTGGCCATGGTCTACTTTGAGCGCAGGATATCAGATTTTTTGCCAGCTATAGCTACTATCAACTTGTTCTCGATTTTATATGCCCTGATCTGTTCCTAAAGCCGCGACATCAGGCAGTTGCACCCGGAAGAGTTATAAGCTGTGGCGCCGCCTGAGCATTCAGAAGCGACGATCGCCCAGTTGACATCAACTTGACATTAACTGTATGTATAGCTGACGTCAACTTGACAATGTTACTGCGAAGGTGATGATGGCAGAAGCTGCACGTAGTCTAATACCTGACAGTGACCTTTTTCTATACCGAAACAGTTTTTCTCCTATCCTTTGGCTAAACACATGCCTATCATTGACTTATGGATATAGTTCGACTGGGTATGTAGGACTACCGAGTGCCGACTAGTATGAGGAATTTAACAAGGTAAACTAAACCCAAAATCAGTTATCCGCGAAATACTACATGAAGCAAGTTCTCAAAATATGGAGATGCAGTTTCAAATCCATTACCTTTGGTACTGGCGGTCTAAAAATACAGCTTGGCATTAAATTTTCATGTCTCGTTAACACGCTCAGTAATCATCAGATTTTGTGTTATCAAAGCAAATATAATCGGCGGTCAGGCAGTCGGTCGACTTTCTGGTGGCAGTTACACTTTTCTTGTTGTCGGTGGTCGGAACGGCACACCGAAACATATCGTACCGGCTTGACAATGATGAATGACAGTTGATGTTGGGCTAGAAAATCGGAATCTGAAACTATCGGACGAAGTTTTCCGAGAAGGGGACTCATAAAGAACTTTCTAGTTTTCTGGATTACTAGGCTTGTCCGTGCAGGATCTTTCCTCAAGTCAAGCCTACTTCTGAAGTCTTTGTCAAGTTACCAGTAAAAAAGTCCCTCAGCAGGTTTTATTTACTCTCTGATCACAGCTACGACCCACGCTGACAGTGAGATCGCCATGTGTGAGGCCCAGACTGCTTCGGTGTGGGGATGGCGTGGTGCAACTTCTGGTATTAGCCAGCGTACAAAGCGTCTTTTCGAAACCGGAGAAAGAAGCGATATTCAGTTTGCAGTGGGGCATCAGTATGGAGCGGAACAGCTGTTCCCAGCACACAAGTTGGTCCCATAGGTTTTCTGCAGGCTGTTGCTTATTTATAGTTAATTTGTTGTGCTGGGAAATAGTGAATATTTAAAAAATACTGTACATTATTAAGGAAATAATTTCAAGAATACTAAACTATTTATTCGTAGGTTTGTGTTGAGTGCCAGCAGCGATGTTTTTGACACCATGTTTTACGGTGAGCGCTTGGGTTCTGAAGTCGACGAGAAAACCATCAAGCTGCCCGATATTCTTCCAAAGGCATTCGGTATCATGTTGAAGTAAGCGACTTCCTTGTTTATCCGAAACAGTCTGTTACTAATTACTGGTCGTGGATGAATTTCGTTGTGTAGATTGTAGAATGATATGGATACTGTACGTTATTGCAGATATCTGTACACGGATGTCATCGAGGATCTCGATCTGGAGAATGTTATGCCTACCATGTACTGCGCCAAAAAATACGGCATCCCAATGTTGTTCGATTTCTGCAGCGGATACGCCATTAAGAACGTTCGCAAAAGCACATGTCTCGCGATTCTAGAAGCTGTAGGTAATCTTACACCAATGTGAAAACATGTTTAAAGTAGCCGATGTCCACAGGCCAAGGTTCTGGATGCGGAAAACTTGGTCAATAAATGCCTTGAAATCGTGGACACTTATTGCGGCGATCTCCTGCGATCGGAAGAAATTTTGGGGATAAAAAGCGAAACCTTGCATCTGCTGTTCAGCCGAGACGCGCTCGTTGCCAATGAGGCGGACGTGTATAATGCAGCAGAACGGTAAGCAGACCGCTAACAACGGCAGTTCACTGCCAGATCTCCTTTTTTTTCAGGTGGGCCTCAAATGCGTGCGAAACGAACCATCTCGAGCCAACAACTGTCAATCGTCGCCGTATGCTGGGTGAGGCATTGTTTCTGATCCGATTCCCACTGATGGATAATGTGCAACTCATCGATGGGCCGGCAGCGGTTAGTGCTCACAGCCTCATTCACTGGCTGAACTGTATGATGATTGGTTAGTTTGCTCATATATTCTGTGGGAATATTTTCAGACCGGCTTACTGCTGAAGGACGAGCTGCTCGATATTTACCGATTCAAGTATATATGGCACAGCGAAGCCGGACATTCCGTACTCGGGTATTTCTCGATCCAGAACAGCACTCAATTTTTGCGAGACACAGTACATTGCCCTGGAGAGCGCTTGTAACAACTGCGGGATGATGTCTGGGAGAAACGCCTTCGTCGATGAATTGGGATATCTGCACCTTCGCTTATCGCAGCACAATGGTGTTTGGAAGGGTGCTGGAGTTCAGTCGGTCGACACATGTACTCCAGGATTCCCGTATCGCTACTATGCCCTGTTAAAGGTCGACGAAAGACTGGACCTGCTTGATTCGAACGTTGACTTCGCACTCTACGCTCAAGCCGACGACGAACCACGTGTGCGTATCGAAATGCCCAGAATGAGTAATCGCGACGGTGTTCTGGAGAGTTCCGTAATCGAGAAACGCGCACGACTTTCCATTACACTTTCTCTTTCGGCGGGTGACGCGCCATTTAGTGGGGAAGATATTGAGATTGTTGTGGAGTCCATTCTCTTTGAACTGTAAATGCCGAATCACGAACTGGAATCCCATAGCCGCCTAGCATGTCGCCGTACTGTTGCGACCGCGAGTTTTGCGTTTCGAAAAAGGTGAACTTTTGGTTGCTTTTGTTCTTTCCTGTGTCACGGGGTAGCGTTTCGGCATATAGGCATGTTTTTACCGTTAATTCGCGCCTTGTCCGTAAAATATCACTGGGTGGTGTCCAGCATGTCGATGTCCTCGTACCACTGTAGCACTATACAGTAGTGGGCAGCCAACTGTGGTCAACAGCGCTTCGCATTGCTCCACTCTGTGGTGTGCAACTTTTCGGCTTATTTTCAGCCCTATTCTAGGACAACTTTTTGTCCTCTATCTGACGCATGTTAGAGCGAGCAGTTGCCTATCACCCAGCTGCGCTGAATTCTCGGTTAACACGTAGAGGTAGGGGTCGTTTTTGTTGGTCGTACAAACAGTACCGTAGAAGGTGCCACAGCAGGTTCCCAGGCACTTAGTAGTTAGTACGCTTCATTCGATAAAGCACAAGTGGTTTCGTTTCCTAAAATTAAAATAGTTATGATTTTGGATCGAAAGCGTGGGAGAGCGAACCGCTGACTTTCCTCTTCCCTAGACTCCTATGTTAAAACACACGCGCAGGAAAAGTGTCCCCAGATGCGCAAGAGCAAGTTTTTGAAAACGGTTCGCTAATTTACAAGAAGAGCATGATCAAAGCTTCCCAGAGACGGCATCGGTACGGGTATGGGATGCGTTAGCGGCGCCTGGAAGATTTTCCGAATTTGGTATGAAAATTTTCTGAAGCCGTGGTGACGAAAGCATGACTGGAAGATTTATGATACAATATGCTTGACAATGATTTCCACACGTGGTGAGTTCAAAGTGAAACAGACAGTTGGGTTGTTCCTCGACACTTGTAATGCAAAAACACTTGTGTATAATCAAACAGGGTCGTGTGATAGCGGTAGAACCATCCACTGGTCAAGTTCGACACTGTCACTAGCGCCAGCGCGCGCAGCAGATGGACAAGGGGTCAAAGTGAATCTTTCTTGCTTCGCACCAGTACACGAAAGATAGTTCCTTCAAATAAACGTAAAACGACAAGAAACTATACATCCTGAAACTTTAGAGAAATTATTTAATCAGTTTTGAGAAAGAGCAGGGGACGGGTCGGACAAGTTTTTGAAGCTGGTGTAAAAATTCGTAAAAAAATCCGTTCGCCGGGTAATATCTGACTTTGTACCTCGAAGGATAATGGAATAAATATACGCCAGGAATACATTAAAAAAGTTACTATCAGACTTCACGGTGGGCGCTGGGAGTGGCTGAAACGAATTGACTACAGTTGGCTGCGCACTACTGTATATCACTACCAGCTTTTTTTTTCATGTATTCTTGAGTTAGTGGCTGTAACATATCGCTGTAAACTGCAGTATAAAGTTTGCTACCTTACTGATGTACTTCAAGTGTAACTAACATAATATGGACATCAGCATTGTGACGTGCGGAATACGCAGATGCCGGTAAGGCGGTAACACATGTGAAATCAGCAAAACGCGTTTCTTAGTTGGCAAACTGAGTCGTTGCTGCTGTGAAATGTTGCGCGGTGAAATGGTCGGCGGTGAAATGTCGTGTAATGGCGCCTATATATCTTTTGCATTAGCTTTCATTATCGCTTACAGCAGCAAAAACAGCGATAAACTCTATCCAGAGGTCAGTCTAGACTGCAGTGTCGACTGTTAGGCGAAAGCGGAGAAAAGGTCTGAAAACATTTCATTCCTGAATAACTCAGCGTTTCCCCCAAACTTCTTGAAAATTTTTCCAAAACTGAATATACTGTATATGCGATAGCCGTTCTGACCAATATATATTCACTCCAAAGGGATGTTTTTGAATTTTAAAATGAATTTCAAAATTGTTAGAATTCATTTTCAAATTTCCGAAACACACCTCCCAGGCTAAAACGGTTCAGCACGATCATCATAATATTATGTATGTATGTGCATTTATGATCAGAGTTTTCAGCAGAGTTTGGTTCAAACTCCGAGTTATTGGAAAAGGAAAGATGTTTTAACCTTTCGCCGCTCTGGCGCAACAGCCGAACGTGTTATGAACAACAATGAGGGCATGCGCAAAGTTGACAGTAGACGGCTGCTGTGGGGTTCGTGCGTTGTGGGCTCTACCACGCATCAACTCAGGTGTAGGAAACAACAGCTGAAAGTTCAGCGTTTATCAGTGAAACACTGAAAGCACGTCTCTGCTAGCTTTCAGGTTCTGACTTCATTAACTCAGCGTCCGTCCGGCGTCCATCCATCCATCCAGTAACCGTCCATCCGGCGTCCATCCATCCATCCAGTAACCGTCCATCCGGCATCCGTCCAGCGTCCATCCGTGTCCATGGCTTAGTAATACCCAAGTTTAACCGGAAGTTTCAAACAAATTTACCGTCCATCAGTACGTCTGCACACAAGGTGGCTAAAATGAGGCTGCATATAGTGTGAGTGGCAAGAAATTATCCTATCTGCCAAGTATGTAATTTGCTAATCCTAAGAAAGGTTGACCACTTTGTGCCGATCTCGTGCAAAATGGAAAGCACCACGCTGATACGAACGGGATTGAACCGTACATGTGCCACGAACAGGTGACAAGTGACCATGACAATGGGTTAAAGACACGGCGTAAATTGTACGGCACAAAGCCCGTGTTTTGTGATTTGTTCTGCATCTGTTTTATCCCTGCCGGCTTTAGTGGCAATTGAATCTCCCAGTACGCTTTTGTTTTTGTCGTCTGGGTTTCGTCTGGGGTTTCGCTGATTTTTAGTTTTGGAGTTCTGCTAATTTGAAATATTCTGAAGTTTTGGTTAAACTTCCGGTTGAAATTTTACTTCTTTTCGCTTAATTTTCAGTCTCCGTTTGTTGTCTTTTTATGTATCTGTACTATCTGTACGTGTTTTCATTATTGTCCTGTAGTTCTAACAGTATGTTCGTATTGGTTATTCCAGTTTTTCTTTCACTTCAATGCCTCTAATCCGGTATTTTCAGTTAACTTCCATTCCATTTTATTTCCCCATTTTTTCCACGTTAAATCGTTCGTAATTTGATGTACATAAAAGCCCGCCCTAAACTTTATTTATTTATTGACGAAAAATAAAGGAGAAAATGCACCTCCATAGCTGTCGTGCCGAAAAGCGCATAAGGGTGACAGTCAACCGGAAATATGTCGGCTGACGCTGTTCAGATCACATCATTGTGACATAAATCATTTATGATAAATGACATCATGCTTTTTCATTCAGCATTTTCCACTGTAAATTGTCGACTTGCTGTTTTGTGTAATTTCTATTATTACTCCATCACATTCTATCAAAAATGGCTTTCGGTAGGCCCTTCCCATCTTTCGGAATGCCAGCCTACAAGCAGCTGGACTGGAACAGCGTCGATGTTCGCGGTGATGACGGGTTGCTGCATTATGGTCGAGTTATTGACTGCACTGAAGATGGTCTCGTCATCGATTTCGGTGAAGGGAAGGCTGCTCAGCAGGTTCCTTTCGGGGAGATTTATCGCTGTAAACTGGAGCGTTTTAAAGAGCGATCGAATGAGGACACCGAGAACCTGCCTGTGGACGCGCTGCTGCGTCTACATGGCGGGGAGCCGGCCAAATGGTATCCGGGAACTGTGATTACTGGGGACTTCGTTCGTCACGGTTCGTTTGCTTTGATACGGATCGCCACACCGGAGGGCATTTTGGTGGAGATTGTGTCTGGCGAACAGCTTCGAGAGCCGCGTTGCGTGGGAAAATTGGGGCAGTTTTTGTTGGAGAAGGGCCAGTTCGTCAAGGAAGAAATTCAGCTGCCGAGGGGGGTCTCCAGTGTGTCGCCGTCTCCGGGACCTTACAAAACGGAGTCTGCTGATCAGCGTCTCGTGGAATGTTTTAACAGGAACTGCTCGGAGCACTGGATGGTGGCTACGCATATCGACGGCGGTGTTCTCCATGTGTTGAAGATCACGGATCGATTCCGGCGCAAATTCGATCGGGATTATCGAAGCAGCTGCCCGAAACTCGAGGTAAGACGGTTGAAGCCTAAAAATGGTTGAAAAATCGAGAAATATTTTGCTAAAATTTCTAGGATATCTGTCAGTACTAGTATCTGGCTGTACCAGCAGTGTACCTATCAGCGACGGATTGATTGGATACTGTGATTCTTGAAAAAACTTTAAAATAAAAATCGCCTTAATTTTTTGAGAAAATGACCAAGATTAACCACTCCTGCCTAAATCCATAAAATTCCTAAAAAGTAGTGTTAAGCCCATAATGAAAAAATAAATAATAAATCCAACTATGAATTTGAAAAAATACATTAGAAATAATATAAAATAAATAATTAAATAAATAAATAAGATAGATAATAAATATACAAAATATAATAGAAATAATAAAAAAGATTAATAAATAACATAAGAAATAAATCCATAGTAAATTACAATGTCGGATGCGCTCAGGCAGAAATAAATATGCAGAATTTCTAGAGAATAAAATACTTCAATAATTGGAAGAAGTATGGAAATTTCTTGATAGTAGTGATTCATACGAGTGTCAAGTGTGTGTTACTGGGTTGCCTCTGCAGGGCGATACACTGTTTCGTATGCTGGGAGTGACGCCGCCGACACAGGGAAACCACCTCCCTAATAACGTAATTGCCGGACTGGGACAGGACACGAAGCGGGCAAATCCTCCCTTCTCGACACCGTCTGGCTTCTTTCGTGCAGGTCCCCCTCCGCCCACTGTATCGGCGATTCCGCCCTCTGACGTTCCTCCGTTCTGCGGTTTCTACGCTGCTCCCGTGTTCTCTGGGGTGTTCCAACCGAGACCCACAGCAACGCGGTTCCAACCGCCTCCTGCCTTCGGTGTTTTTAATGGAAGCTTTTCCCGTCCATTCATGGCGCCTTCGTTCTCCGGGCACTCACCGTTGAGGGGTGGGCCGTTTGGTCAGCCACGGAATCCTTCTGCGGCGAGATTTTCCAGTCCCTCCAAATCGCCGTCATTTTTCGGGCAGTCACCGTTGCATGGTGGCTGTTTTGGTCAGTCCTTCTTCTCTTACGCGTATGGCCCGGAGACGTTACCCCCCATGAACAAAGTGCTTCCCAAGGAGATTCTGGTCGAGATCTTCGAGTATGTGGAGAGTGTGCCGCAGACCACACTGCGCAGAGTATGCTCCAAGTGGAATCAGATCTTGACGACGGTTCCGGGGAATCGCATGTTGCGTGTGTCTGAAGATCGGATGTTTGGCTGGACTACCATGCCTCGGGTTTGTCTTCTGAAACGCTGGACTGCCCAGACAAGGGTTATCCTGTATACGACTATCGCCAACACTGATAGCATGTTTGGACCAAGTTTCACCGATTTCCGTGACCGCTTTGATAAGCAGCACTACGGGACGCTGATGTGCAGCGCGCACCTCTTCCGCTGCATCTGTCAGGTACGTACAGATTGCGATTCTCCACATGTTCAGCAGGACATAAAGCTAGCACAGTTGCAGGACATAAAGTTATTACAGTTGTAAGGTTTTTTTCTGACGAATCCCATGGTTTTTTTTGTGACTTGGCTGTAAGATGGCGATGAAAACTCGGTGCTTTCTTGGTCTTTGCTGTCTTCTTATTAATGTGAGCGAATCAGAACTTGATTTACTAAACATTTCGAAAAAAAACATGTAACTTGATACAGAATGGTTTAACTGCATTCGTTGCCGCGGTGAACGTGGTTAAAAGACAAATACTTAACTCGGTTGTGATTTTAACTTATGCAGAAGTTAACGACTAGCATCGATCGACTCATTTAGGCATAGTTTCATTAATCTGAAGCGGTCTTTCCATTGTACAGGAAAACCAGCTGCCGCGTCTGGATACTCTGGTACTGGCCGGCATTGGGTGGCAGCAGCCCTGGAATTATATGCACCGACGCGGTCATTTCAGCAACTTAGTCAGTCACATCCGTGACGAACTGAGCTCGTTTGCGTCGATCTGCCGTACTTTGGTGCTGAAAGATGTCACAGTGGTGTTGGCGGGCGATAAGGTTAGGAATATACCGACAATAACGTTTACCTGCATGGATGGTGTTGACGATGTTGTCATCTTTAGATGCCTGTCACCGTGCGCATTGTGAAAGGACGGATCATAGAAGAGTTGTCGGTGGACGGCTTGTGGAACTTGATGGACAAGAGTCTGCCCCAGTTAACCGATGCGGATTTGGCTTGCTGGATGGAGTGGATGAGTGATAACTCGGATGACGCGTTGCCTGATCAGTTGGTGGAGGTAAGGTTCGTTGTAGTATTTCCTAATGTCTGAATCGGAAAGATCATATGACCATTTACGTATTCAGCGTAATTCAAACCGAATCACAAAAATGAAGCTCCTATCGGAAAAATCTGCACTCGCATACTTACTTTTATAATAAGACGTTGGTGCGATTTATTATGTGACTACCTTTGCAAGATTGATGACTGATCTACTTTAATACACTGTATGCAAGCAGTTTTTGGATTTTCTGCATAACTTTGTGCTATGGATATGAAGTAAGCTGAGAACACTACTTCGACAAGTACTGCAGCTTATGCCACATAATTTACGGATCACGTGATATGGCACCCGCGCGCGCAGTGCTTTGGCATAGGTGCAGTATCCCGTGATCCGTAAATTATGTGGCACATCCTGCAGCCACTGTCGAAGTAGTGTTACAATTCTGTTTACCTTGATTCGCAAGTGTCAGGTTGCGTATGTTTTTTAAAACTCGCAAGCGTCATCGGCGTTGCTTTTATTGTTTGTTTTTCTGTACAGATCCTAAATGAGCGTCAGAGCGCTGATCCACGCGATAGCACCCTGTTCCGTGGCAAGCAGTGGACGCGCGATGATCTGGTTGATCTGGATTTGAAAGAGCTGAACCGCATTACTTCGCACAGCCTACTCAAGGCTTGCTGCTATGAGAAGCTGGTTCTGCCTCTTAACTGGTGAATTCTGCCGATGGTGAGCGTCGCATTACATGCGGATCCGGAACAACGTGTTTTTTTGTGTATTTGTATTGTATTTGTGGTCCGTTTGTTTATTTATGGTGTTATGGAATATTTTTACCAGTTTAATTTTTTGTAAACTTTGGCATTGGAGATTGACTAAACTACATTATGGTTGACAATTTTTGCGGAATTGTTCTATTTTTGGGAAGTTTGAGTGTTTCGATGTATTTTCTTAGCGGTACGATTTGCGGCGTAATGGTTAGTGGTTGTCAGTGTGTCGGCTTTATGTGGATTTATAATAAACGGATGCCCATATTCTGTTGGATTTTGTTCAAAAGTAGCTGTTAGACTACTGTACGTTTTCTCTATCGAGCTAATTATACCGCTAAATGTCTGCGTTTAAGTGCGTTCATTCTTCCTTGTGTAATTCCGCAGTCTGCGTAGTATATTTTCTGTAACACAACAAATACCGTACGAATTGCCACAGTTACCTGTGCGTAGGTTCAGTGAGCCGTTTGTTTATGCGATTTAATTTTCCTCCCTGCTATACGGTATTATGCAGCAATCGTAAAAAATCTAATCTCCCGTCTTTCTTTCCAAAGCAGACGCTTTGTTCCAACTCACTCCTCGTGTACCGTCTAGGAAGTATGACTGAACTGCTGATTCCGCTTCTCTTCTTCGTCTTCATATATATAGTTCTTCCATTACATAAATGGGCACAAACACGCCTCAGTTCCGAGAGGTATCCTGTGCTCATGACAAGGAATGTCACCTGCCGCACAGTAACAACAGTAAAGTAACAACCGCACAGTAAAGTAACAAAGACGTCAGTTTCCGGCACAGTGTAGTATGATTGTACTCGCCGGACTAACAAAGTATCCCAACAGCTGCAGCGATCCCAACCAAAGCGATACCAGGGGACGTTGAATCAGTACATCAGGAATGATTGTGTTCGCAACTGGCATGACCGCAAACGAAAGTACATCAAAGGAAAACGACACAAACACCATGTTCGCTTTGGCCAACCTCTGACTTTTCCTTCTGCACGTGCTCTTACTCTCACGCGTATCGGAAACCATGTTCACAGCTCGTCGCTTGTCCGCCAGCATTTTCGCATAAATCACAGCATAACCAGTACCAGTTAGTGATGTGGCCGAAATGTCCGCAGTATGAATAACCGAATCATTTTATTCGTAATAATGAGTCTAGCTGTATTGTAATTTCGTCGGTTTACCACAATGGTTAGATTTGTAACATGCGATTCCAGATTGACTGCTTATACTAATGGTCGAAATAAAGCAGTCAACAAATGATACCGCCATTCCTTATGCAAACTTTAGCCACACGATGATAACTTCTGCCGTTTGCATAGGTGTCGAAACACTGCATCGCAAAACATTGTCACAAGAAAGCGAAACTGCATAAAAATCCACCTATATAAAAACTGTCCAGTAATATTATTAGTTAAATCGACAAAAGGCAGCAAATCCAGATTAAGTCGACAAAATCTGACATTCCTTGTTGATTGTTGGTTGTCAGACTATTGGACAGAATTCACCAACGGAAATTGAAGATGACTGGCTCGTTGCAGGAAATCTTGAGAACTTTGTGGAGGGTAATTCGGCTCAGTTTACTGGGCACTATAACAGCCAGGTCCTCCGCCGTCCATTGCTTGTTACGCAGCTGATTACTAGGACGGGGATCTGCGCTCTGGTACTCGCTCAGAACCTGTATAAAAAGCTTTTTTCGAACCGATCGCCAAGGAACATGGCTAGTGTAAGTGACGCACGTACATAATCATCGGACTACAGCAAGTTCTCAGATCATTCATGTTGGGTCAAATGATGTAACTCTAAAATGAATTAAATGAATCGTCTCTTATACCTTCAGCACTTCCTTAATCAAATCGTTATTCGCCCCCTGAATGAGTTCCAGCCAACGACCCAAGTCCGCATCGCTCAACGGCGGCAGACTGTCCTCCATCATGCTCCACATGGCTTCCACGGATAACTCTCCACTGATTCTCCCTTTCGAAATATGGACGATTGCAGGTGTGTCTGTTAATCGTGCCAGACCAAAGTTCAGCGTCGTAAACTGAAATACATTAAGTCAGCAAATAAGCGCATAATAATTGAATGCAAACCCTCTTAAAACACGCATTTGCCCTGATACACGAGTCGCAACAAGTGATAACGCTAAGGAATCAGTTTCGACACTTGATTTCTTAGCGAAATATGTGTCTGGCGCAGGATTCAACAGTATAATTGATTTTCGAAGGAGACAGTAATTACAATGTTACAAGGCTTTGCAAAACTTTTGACTATGTAGTAACTGGTTCGTACGTTGAGTTTCATCAGTTCCACAGTGACATTTTTCAGCACCAGACTGCGACAGACAGAGGTGAAGTTGTTCAGCTCCTTGTAGATGTGGTCGACAAAGTAGCTGAAATGGGGACCTCGATCTTCCACTGATTTATGCCAGTTCCATGTGACGTTGGCCAGAATAACGTTCTCCAACTGAGGCAAGTGACTTTCCTGCAAAATGAGTATCTTTTAGCCAAGTTCGAATCTTTAGCGTACGGACGGACTACCGCCAGTGTTTCTAAAGCTTTCATGCTATCACATGTACTTAAACCACATTTTGCGACTCCTTCACTTTGAAATTAAATTCGCTGTCTTCGGGTATTTACACTAGGTTGAATCAGTATTTCGATTACGTGGACCGAAACTGCATCTGCAGATTGAAATATCTATCTAGAGTTAAAATTAGAAATATCTATCTACCTGTGCAATGCAGCGAAACACGCGCCCGCTGCACAACAGCGGCTTATAATCGTCCTTCAAGTAGCTGTCAATGTCCTTCGACGTCCTAGTCGTACAGCTGGTGTTGACGATGATCTTTGTCCGTCCAGTCCATTGCTTGCACAGGCTCTTAACACGAACGACACTCTGTCCTGCTTGATCTTCAGGCACACCCACACACAAAGTGCGGATCACAGGAAACGCGGTCAAGATATCGTTCCACTTTGTGCACACCCCGCGCAATCTCACTTGCTCCAAACCGTCCAAATAAGTAAAGACCTCCGATAGCAGCTCTAGCAGAAGATAGTTACTGATGGGTTCTGGTTCCATGGTGCCAAATGTCTCCGTAATGGACATTGTAACCGTCCCAGCATCAGTATTGTCCAGTCGTTTGCGCCTAGCGTCCGGGTATTCTCGAGACTTAACACCCAGCATGCGTAGAAGCGTTTCACCCTAAGACCATCGCCCAGTACATAGCAGTATCGACGAATTTCGATCAAGTCTAAAGTTTTAAGCCATCCATAAACGATTGAACCAATAAGATTATAAGAAAGGATTAATTATTATTAATATTATCATAATTGATATTATTACCTCAAGCTGTCCATCGAAGGTACAATAATCCCGAGCGAAGTGTTTGACACCTTTCAAAACATGGAGGATCCCGCCATCGATATGAGTTGCCAGGATCTTCACCCCGGAATTATTCGAGTTAAAGCAGTCCACCAGATGTTGATCAGCAGACCAAGTCTTGTAAAGACCAGGTGAAGGAGTTCCACTGGAAATCCCGCTCGGCAGCGCTACTTCTTCCTTGACGAGATCCGTTTTTCTCACCAAGGACCGAATCGGTTCGATGTGTTCCTGAATACGATTTGCTGGAAGCACTTCCATCGTCGTGCCTTCCGGTGTTGTCACTAGCACCAGACCAAAAGACCCATCGCAGCCGACTTCTCCAGCCAGGAAGATTCCAGGATACCATTTGGCGGGCTCCGTCAACTGCAGTCGCATCAGTGCATTCACCGACATCCGTTCTGACACCCTGGGCGGATGGAACTCTGCACAGAAGCGGTAAACCTGGCCGAACTGCACCAGCTGAGGCGCTTCGCATCCGAGATCATCCACTATCAAGCCTTCTTCAGCGCAGTCGATTACTCGTCCATGATACAGTAATCCGTCAGCGCCGCGAATATCGACGCTATTCCAGGGACGATGGATAGTCGCGGGAGGCATTCTCGAAATTAGTCCGAAATGTGCACAGTGGCATTCGGTTTACGCGGAGGAATAGGAGAATGCGACCAACGGGAACACAAAGTCTCAAGCAGAAATTCTGCCACAGCACTCCCACCAAATGGCGCGACTGCATGGAGTTATGACGAGTGATGACGACGACTGAACGTAGCTGACTCCTGACTCGCTTCTTCGGGTGCAACTTGCTTGTATACTGACTGTTACTGATTTACCGTGTTTCGCATGACGGTCGCATGTTCCGCTATACCGGTTCAACTAACAAGTATGTAACAATAAACCACGAGACAGATTTCGTGGTCTAGAAATCCGGTTATAACTCTGAGACTGACCTTCGCCATTGTTGACTGGTTCTGTCTGGTATTGTGTAAATGTCAAGCATCCCGTTACCGTTCGACCCAGAGAATGCCAGCCTTACCAGGATGCAGATGGATATTGACCAGTATATATAGCCAGCCTGCCTTAGCAATCCACGTTTTTGCCAGTAATCATCCCCACCCGCCCGCGCCTGTTTCCACGATGAGGCTCATCGAACTGAACCATTGTTTGTGTTTGCTTGCCTCTGTATACGTGCTCACTTGTTTGTACATAACCACATCTTTCGTTTTGGTACAAAGGTCATGGATACCTGTGTTGTTTACAATAAAGTTTAACCCATGATCCTCTTCCGTTTCCTCCTTGTCGCCAGAGTTATGTGTCATATTCGCAAAAATGTACCTACCACCTATATAGAATTTGTTACATCATAGCTGTTTGGAGAAATTTTTATTTCCTTACGCAGTTCGATAACTTCATGTACGGTTATGTGCCTATGTTAGGATTCCTAATTGAACTATTTGTTGTCGTAATTACGAACGGTATCATAAATGTTTTTCAACAATAAAAGCATATTTAATAAACGGTAATTCAAAGCCACAGATCCACATAATATTTGCGGAAAGTTTTATATTACATGACGCTCGATCATTCGTGGTTGATTCCAGGGATACCAATAACAATGGATTAGGGTACATTCACAGGTCAGATAAGGCACCTTGTAGCATGGGTTACCGGATTGGAACTGCTGGTCGGGCACATTCAAAGTTGTCATGTTTTAGTAGAAGTACTCCTTTTTTAATGCTTTCTGTAAACAAGTACCACACCACCTTTCGTACAAGCAATTAACAGAGAGTTCCCATCTGTACGTATGTACCGTAATGACAACAGCTAAGCAGTTTCGAAAGCCTGCGATCTTCTTAAAGGTCACCAAAACTCAGACGAGAGCTGGGATGGAGACTTTGCATCATGCGGACATTACAAATACGTTTTAATTGCCAGTAGTCGCAAGTGATAAATACGTGCTGCGTGGTATTAGGACCCCTGGAAGTTAGGTAATAGTTGTTGATTTATTTGTTCACTTTATTTTTATTATAATGTATCCTCATGGACACTGCAGTCAATTCGGTTATACAAAATCGTTTTCTGCTCAAATACCAGTCCACAGATTGAACTAGGATTATTCTGTAATAAATAACGCGAGGTTGGTATGCAAATTTTTTCAATTCGATTAACGTGACATTATTCCGAGCGCGCTTCGGCGCTGCTTTTCTTCATTAACCGAGGATATCCCGGAGTGTCTGTTGTGGAGAAAGGAGTCCAGTTTATCTAAACGGCAACTGACCATTGGCGAGTATACAGTACATACATACTTTCCACCACTTGCTCTAATACGTAGAATGAAGAACTTATTAGATCTGAACTTTCTACCGCATATAACTAGAATAGTAAGTTCTTGGTAGAATATTTACAATGAGGAGAGTCACGATTTCTTCATTGTAAATTCGAGGTAAGCAGCTTGGTCTTTGGATTCTGGAATACAGCTCCGCAATATAATTAACGTGAAACGCGTGCTTACACGTCTTAGTCGGATGCGTGGCGAGCTGCTTTGGGATACGCAATTTTTGAACTTCAGGAAGCGCCGAAATAAATGCATTTACTCTGAAGTTCGCTTTCCCTTCCCGGAGCTATGGCTTCTCTTATGGCCAGAAGTGAAAAACACATGGAAAGACGCCCATGTACTTCGTACTTGTGAAATCAAGCGGTGTACGGAACCTTTGAAAAACAGCCTGCCGATTTTTTTTTGTTCCGAGCGCGCCGCTATGCCGATTTCTTTAGCCCAAATGGGATGAGCACTTTGAAGTTTGAGCAGAGATGTGCATAAATACGACTGCTTTTATACGGGTACTGTAAATTGTAATAGACGTAATTCTGTGCCGCTGTACTGGCATTATGCGGATTGGGTGACATCAGACATCCTACAGAGTTACCTGAGACACCTCTCTTAGGCTCTCTAACAGTTCAATACAGTTTATTGCAGTAGTATCTGGAACGTATTAATTATCCAAAAGAACGCCATGGAAAAACCCACAGCGGGGAGCTTTCAATCCGGATGAGCGCGCCTTCGCATGTCAATGCGTTAGACAAGATTTGCCCGTGAGCGGTGCATGCGGATTACAGTAACGTGACATCTTAAGCACAAACAAGAAAGTCTGATTGCTCCTGCCAGCTAGAACATGGAAGTTAGGTTATACTGTTAATGCAATTTCATACGTCGTATTTGCAAGAGGATTATGCTTGGAAATTGTAGAAGAGTATTATTCCTTTCGACGGTTTTGTTCACCATGAACAATACAACGAGACCGCTGATTCTACAAATCAACCCATTGTATGCCGAAACATTTGTAGTCATCTCGGCTGTTCTCTGCTTTTTCACCATTCTGGCATTCATTTTGCTAATCTGGACAGTATGTCAGCAGAACTCTCTGCGTGTGGGATCCGGTGTGTTAATTCTCCATCAGTTGGTAACAGAGTTTCTTGTGGTGGCCATTCACTGGCCGGTATTCATCTGGAACTTCCGGGTCGCACAAGCCGGTTTTCCACCATCGCAGACATTCTGCAGGCATTATCAGTTCTGGTACATGTCCAACATTACCGTTGGATTTTGGGGAATGTCAGTACTGGCTGTCAATCGGTTTGTAGCGATCTGCTTTCCGTTCGTTTACCGCGGATTCGTTTCCCCAACGAGCCTGTTCGTAATGATTCTGCTCCCATGGATAATCGGAATTGGGATTCATATCCATTCATACCTCGGTACTTTTTTCTACATTCGTGTTCAGTTTGCTGTTTTGTCATGCGTGTTTAGACAATGCTGTATACTTAAGGTATGGTACGCGAAGTTATCGTAACTTGTACAGAAAGTACTGTAGTTATGGTACTGTAAGTTTGCTCTCGGTATTCTTTGCGCTTCTCAAGTAACCACACATGTGCTTAATGCAGTTCATGTGGATTTATAAGGAGACAGTCCATGTAATCATTGTAGGTTTGGACGGGGGATTTGCTGCCACGCCCCCGTTTGCCATCTGCGGATTCGTAAAGACGGGATTCCTGTTCGACGTTTTAAACATCTTCCGTCCGTACTCAACACTTTTTTCCGGTTTCTTCTACATTCTGATTTTCGCGAAGGTTGTACTGGCGAAGTTGCACGGTCGTCAGATCCTACCCGCTTCGTCCACCGATGCTTCATCTAAGCGACTTCCACATCTAACAGGAACAACGAATACTGCAGCTAGCGCGTATCAAAAAAGACTGCAGATGGCCAAGTTATTGGGATATTCCTGTGCGGTACATGGAGTATGCTTTTTAGCCGTACCGGTTATGTTGTTTGCTGCACCTACTATTGTCATGCGCAACCCCATGCTGGGTACCTGGTTACGGTCGGCATACTTTCTTGGCTACTTATCCACACCGGTACGGTCACCGTTTGTGAATGACGATTGACAATTTAACAAGTCAATAGCAGTGTTATTTTGCTAGGTTTCCCTCGCATTGCTGAGTCGGGAACACCGTAATGGTATTCAAAAACTGCTACGCACGTGCCACATAGTCAACAATGCTGCGAGGGATAGGGTTTCAAGAAGCAACGCTGCTACACGATCTTAAGCATGAAATAATATCTGTTACATACTGTGAAAGGAATATCGGCCGGCGCGTGGGTCACTTTGCTTGCTCAAAGTAGCAAGTACTTCAACTCCTTACAGGCTTGCAACCAATGGCCGTAGCCCGCACTAACGACTAGAAATCTCGTGAGGAAGGAACGTACAGTACTTAAACTGCCATCAGTGCCATGGTAGTTCAAACTATCTGTAACGTACGTTGACACCTTTCTGTCTTCATTTCCTTTGTCATCATCGAAGGAAAAATTAATTTTACCCAGCCGGCATTTCATACAGTTTTGCCAGTAGATTTCGCCTCGTAAGTCGCAACCCATAGTCGTAGCTTATAACCATACGTTTTGGCATCTGAAGTTTGAAACTTTATCCCTTCTTACCGTAATCGTATCAGATGGTTGTGTACGCTTTAAGTGCACAGTTAGCACTGTACGTACTAACAGCTTACCAACTTCAAACAACCTACCCCCTATGTCTCAGGATAACAGTACTGTCTGAGCGGTTTCTGGAACAAGAACAAATACGGCACCCGGTCCAAATCACAGAAGAGTTTCGTTATTGATTCGCTAGAATTGCAAAGCTTTTGAAACACCCCAATAGCCTGTCTTATGAGTCGAAAATAAGCCGATAAAAAGATGGTAATCGTCCGAATATTCGACAGAACTTACCAGGTAACATTGAAGACGGTTGACTTATGGCGGGAAACATTAAGCACCTGCACATTGTGAAGGGTAATTCGTTTTGGTTTATTCGGTGCCAAAACAGACAGGTCTTATGTCTAGGAAACTAATTACTAGCGCGTGGATCTGCGGTCTGGTACTCCACCATAAAAAAGCTATTTATAATCGGATTGCTCAGTAATATGCTTTAAGTAACGTATACTCATAATCCCTTGATCGCACTACAGGAATTACCCACAATTATGCATACTAATCGGTTAGTTTCTGTAATTTCGGTTATGCAGCACTGTAAGTGTGAGCCGCGATCAATTATAAGAGCCGTCCGTTCTACCTCCAGTAACTGAATAATTTGGTCGTCATCCGCTCCCTAAACCAGTTCCATTTCCAGCCAATGATCCAAGTTCGCGTTGCTCAAATGCGGCATGTACTATACTCCGAACTGCCTATACTCCGAACCAGTCTCGAGCATACGATGATGCCCTTTCACTACTCCTCTTTGCAGCGAGGATTATGTTTGTTCACGTATACGCTGGTAGCTGCAAATAACCCTAGTTCGCCTAGCACCAATCGAAGTCAATGGGACAGCTATCCGCCGCACCCTTACTTATTGGTCTCAATCTTGGTACACATCAACAATTTGCAGTCCATAATACAAGGTAAGTTATAGAAACTCCTTGTTCGAGCATCTGGTGTCGTTCTCCATGGGATATTACAAAATCCGTGGCAGCGGGCACAGCTGGTGGGTTCTTCGGCCATAACAGTAAATTAAGATAAACTGAGTAGTTCCGTGATCGGTGATGGTACTGTGTGAAAATATGCAGATAAACAAAAAAGACACGTCTGTACAAAGTTTACTGCAGGAGCCGCTGGCGCTTAATGGTGGCATTCACCAAGAAAAAACTAGCACGAGCTTGGTTTTTTGCAGCAGGCTTTAAAGAAACTGCAAGAGGTAATCCTATTCAATTTCTCCAAAGTGGGCAGTGCAAAAGTGGGCAGAGATCGTCTTAGTTCCACTTCTTTAAAATAATATAACGGAACTGATTACCACACGTGGGTTAGCCTCTGCTGCTCCTTCATTATTTCTTCAAAGAGATTTGCTTTTGTTTAGTATTTGTTCTGTGCTCTTGTCTGCCGATGTTCTTGTTACTCTGACGAGTCGCATGGAGAGGTCTGTTAAACTCAATTGTAATATCATTTCCGGAATTTGGCTATGGGCAGTATGGCATTCTGCGAATTTAGGAATAGTAGATATCCTATAGAGTTACCCATGATACCTATTTCGACGGAGCTTATTGTTATTAGTATCGAAACGTAATATCCAAAGGAAAGCCATGGAAACACCACATCGGTGAGCCGTGAGCTGTGCATCCCGATGAACGCTCACTGTGCCCCTGAGCGGTGCACGGTGAGCACGATAACGTGGCACATAAGAACAAAGAAGAAGGTACGTCCGATTGATCCTGTCACGTTGAATAAGGGTGCTAAACTAAAAAAAAAACAGTAAGTAACGAAATTTCATGAGTCGCCGTTGCAAGAAGTAATTCATTTGACTACGGTTTTCACAATGAACAACACAACGAGCCTGTTGATTCTAAAAATTGACCCATTGTATGCCGAAACATTTGTGGTTATCTCGGCTGTATTGTGCTTTGGCACCAACCTGGCATTCATCTCGCTAATCTGGACAGTATGCCGGCAGAAATCTCTGCGTGTTGGATCCGGTGTGTTAATTCTCCATCAGCTGGTAACAGAGTTTCTCGTGGTGGCCATTCACTGGCCGGTATTCATCTGGAACTTCCGGACCGCACAAGCCGGTTTTCCGCCATCGCAGACATTCTGCTGGCATTATCAGTTCTGGTATATGGTCAACGTTACCGCTGGACTGTGGGGAATGGCAGTACTGGCTGTCAATCGGTTTGTAGCGGTCTGTTTTCCGTTCATCTACCGCGGGTTCGTTTCCCCCACGAGCCTGTTCGTTATGGTCTTATTACCATGGATAATCGGAATTGGGATTCATATCCACTCATACATCGGTACTGTCTGTCGACTACAATTGTTTTCTAGCTTTCCGACGCATCTTTGGGCAGTTACTGGTATTACGCATGCTTTCATCATATGCACTTGTTTGATATCATAATTCTTGCAATGCATGTACTGCTTAACTGCCCATCTAAAAAGACGTTTGCAGCGTCAGTTTCTCAGCTATGTCGAAGTATTGTTGGTGCTGTATGCTTAATGCGCACTAAGTATTAGGTTGTTATGGTAAGCATGCTTTGCGCTGCTGAAGCATATTAATTTGCCATACACATGCCTAACGCAGTACATGAGACTAATGAAACAATCCAACATTATCCATGTAATCATCGTAGGTTTGGATGGGGGATTTGCCGCTTTGCCTCCGTTTGCCATCTGCGGATTTGTCCAGATGGGATTCCTGTTCGGCGTTTTAAACGTTTTCCGAATGTACTCCACACTGTTTTCCGGCTTCTTCTACATTCTCATTTTCGTGAAGGTTGGACTAGCGAAGTTGCACAGTCGTCAGGTTCTGCCCGCTTCGTCCATCGATGCCGCATCTAAGCCGTTTCAGCGCCTGCAAGAAACAACGAATGCTGCAGCTAATGCGTACCATAAAAGACTGCAGATGGCCAAGTCTCTGGGCTTTTCGTGTGCGGTACATGGAGTATCCTTTTTAGCAGTATGTACCGGTTATGCTGTTTGCGGCACCTACAGTTGTCATGCAGAACCCCATGCTGGGCAACTGGTTGCGGTTAGTATACTTTCTTGGCTTCTTATCTACACCGGTAAGGTCACTGTTGGTGCAAAATGATTGACATTTAGCATGTTCATTAGTTGGCTTTATTTTGATAGGTGTCTCTCGCACTGCTAAGTCGGGAACACCGTAATGGTTTAGAAAAGCTGCTACGCGCGTGCCACATAATACGTGATGCTGCGAAGGACCGGATTTCAAGAAGCATTGCTGCCACGCAATCTTAAACAAGGGGTAGTATCAGTTATCTACTGTGAAAGGAATATCCGCCGGCGCGTGGGCCGGGCTCCGTTTTGCGCAAAGTAGCGCTGGAAACAGCACCAGCTGAAAGCACCTCAGGCTCAGAAGACATCTGTTCTATGACCAATTACTTTCGCTAACGAGTCAATGACCCAATCGCCGAAGTTCTGAAAATGTTTTGGTATGTGTTTAACTTTTCGCGTTTCTTTCGAGATCGATAAATGATTTGAGACAGTCATTGTATGCAGTTCAGAAGATGACGCAAGATCTGGCATCGGCCATTCAGTAATGCATTTACTTTTTAAAGAACAAATCAGCGCAACGAGAGCAATGGGCCAACGATCACAGCTACTAACAAAACTATCATTTTGTATCTGGTTATATTTATGAAGAGCAAGAAATTATTGAACAGCGCATGATTATTCCTGTCATCGTAATGTTCGCTAGTATTTGAAGCGTATGTGGCATACTGGAACAGATTTCCAGAATACAGCAAACATGCTTACCATAATTGACAGGGATGTACGTATGGTAACAATTCCATAAGCGCTCGGCAGAGCCGGCAACGCATTACGCGCCTGTACATCAGTAGTCCGCAACATGCTACAAAGTACAGTATAATACGATGGACACATTTTATTACGAAAATGAAAACGTAAACTTACAACCAATGGCCGTAGTCCGTACGACTAACAATCCTTTCGTTATCGTTATCGCTAACAGATTAACGTACTCTTAAGCTTAACTGCCAATGGCAATTAAAAGTACCTGCACGTTGATACGTTCCCGCCTTCATTTTCTTGCCATAATCGAGCGGAAATTGACAGCACAGCCAAGATGTTACACAGTTCGTCTCGAGATAGGCAATATTCCTAGTTTTACAATCCATGTTTTTTAGTGTCTCAAGTTTGAAACTTCGTCATTTCTTAGCAGCATCAGGTTTCAAGGTGGGCTTACACACTTAAGGTGCACAATTGGCATAAGCTGTTAAACCGCAAAGCCTAACAGAAGGTGTGCTTCGTGTGTGGGAAAACATCAACCTGTGCGTCGTAGTAATTTCATATTAAGTATCAACTGCTCTTTTTAATATTTATTACCCGCTGCACAGGGTACGTATCGTATGTGTTACACTACCATTAATATTATACAATCACATATTAAAAAACAGAAACATGTCCTACATTCTTTGGATGAATCAACCGTATCCATAAGACAAAAAGCGTTTCCTCGCTGCATTTCAGTACCTATGCGCTAATGTCGGTCACACAAAGCGCTGTATCGGGTTCATTCTGTTTGTGTTGCTCGTTCAGCCGCTGCTTCTCCACAGACTGTGTTAGTGCACGCGGTTTAGGAGTATCATTAGCAGATTCTTTGGAAGATTTAAAACAGTCACAGTCAGGGCCAAAAATCTTGTGCTAACTGACACAAAATATGCTGGACTAAAGCACCATGTACGGGACTCTTCGCCAAGTTGTACTATAAAACGAGAAAGACTTGCTGTACTATCTCCGTGAAACTCCAGGATAATGTAATGTGATCCTAACTGTGAGTTGCGCGGCGCGGTTTAAAGATTGAACAAAAGCGGGTAACCAAAGGCGACTGCCTAATACACTAGCAGACTGCGGACTGAACTAGATAACGGACAGCAATCTAGCATTACAGTCTGTAGTTTCAGAAAATATCCCATCAGTTTACAGCAGCTTTCGGGTTTACGGAGACAGAGGCGATGGCAAGCGACCGTATGGTTTGACCCTAACGGCCTGGAAATCAATTGTAGCCGCATCAAAGCCTTCACTGGCATTTTGTCTGTTACCACAGACAAATCGAAATATTCGGCGTTGTAAATCAAGCTGAATTGTACCAGCTGAGGCGTTTCGCATCCGAGACCATCCACTACCAAGTCTTCTTCAACGCAGTCGCTTACTCGCCCGTGACACCATAGTCCGAACGCCATGAGTATCACTGTTATTTTCAGGGACGATGAACAGTCGAGGAATTGTGCAAGATAATTTTGTAATGTGCGAAGTAGAGGAGGGTGCAAGAATATAGCACAGTAACTGGACAAAGCCGAGGAGTGGTCTGGACCGCACCCAATTTGGCCACGACAGGTTACTAACAATTAACATCTTTATCCGTGTTCGCACTGAACAATTACAATCCAGCAATTTACCAGGTAATTACCGTAAAAACGTGCCAAACAAATTCAATGTCGACATCATCGTCTGTAAAACGAACACATGTGACACCTCACACATGTCCACTAAGCTTATACTAACAAGATATTTACTTTCATTAACAGAAGACTCAACAATCTAACCAAGCCGACATCATTGAAACAATCCAAACTCAATGGTCCATTTACTGCGCTTCCGCAGCATTTACCAAGAAAAAACGAAGACGGGCTTTTTCCTGCAGGAGGTCCTCAGTAAACTGTGCAATGTAATGCGGTTGAGATTTTCCAGCTCCAAACCAGCAAAGTCAAAGTGAGTCCAAGCCCTGTCACGGAACTGGTTGCTGGTGCGCGGATCGGCGCTTTGACGTTCGTTAAGAATCTGTGCAAAAAACAACCAGATTTGCAGAACCACAAGTTTTACGTCCAGCGCAACCGCAGTGACAGGCTTCAACGTTGAACCCCATTGTTATTAATTGGAAATCGGGCACGGTTTCCGAATTTTACGTTTGCCGAAAAAATTCGCCGTGACATTTGTTACAAATTAGTAAATTCTGGTCTCGCTTTTCAGCAGTTGTACTTCGTCTGTGAGTGTGTACCATCTGTGTAGCTTGTAAATATGGTAGCCTCAGGCCGTGACAGACGGTTCTGAACTAGTCTGGCCTGCATTAGTAAATCCTGAGCACTGATCTACTAATAGGAAACTTTAAGACAGCAAACCGGCATTCTAACAGTTTAACGTGGCCTTTAAATAATGTCAAGGAAAACCTATCCAGCGTTAGTTATGCAGCGGTACGGTTCGTGATATATCCACAAACATATGGCTAAACATTGTGGACCCAGGAACGCTAAAGCTTAAGCTACAAACATTTCTACAGCGCTCCGCATTTGTTCTGTCAGTATCAGCACTTTTGCTACAAGGAACCGTCCTCGGAAAGCCGGGCCGCAAAGGAAATGGTCGCCTGAAGCTATCGAAAACAACACCAAAACCCTCCATCCCAAACTAACCGGACAGAAGCCGGGGGAAACAAGTTCACCGCAATAAATGAAAATGTGGCCATTACCGCTCATGAAGCCGTAATTATTCGGTTAGAGTCAGCAGGCCAGCCGAACCGCCCCTGGCCCCATAATATAGGGTGGATAGCTTGAGAACATGCAAAAATGTTACTCGTTATTGTCCGAAAACACTGCTGGTGATGTGAAATTAAAACATTTCCTGAAAATGTTTGTAAGAGTGCCGGCAAGAAAAAACAACAAAAAAAGCAAATATTTTTGATTTAATCGATTCAAAAGAGTACCAATAAAAAACTGAATGTCGAAAAGGGTGCGTGTAATAAACTCGAGTGTTAGTGGGTGACTACAGTGTGATTTCCTAAAAAGTACCGAATCGAACATTACAATACAGATATACCATGCTTCTTTTACCTCGATTATCTGCTCATATAACTCCATATCGTACTGCAGACTGTCCTTTAATCCCTTGACACACCGCATCAACTCCTCACTGCTCAATGGAAGCAAATTACTCTCCAGCATGTTCCACAAGTCTTCAACGGACAACTGCGCAGGAATCCGTCCACTCGTTATGTGCACGATTGCTGATGTTTCCTCCTCAGTCAGACCAGAAAACGGTCCCAGATCCTTGAGACACTAAATATAAGGAAACCACTGTTTTAAAGAAGACTCTGTGTTATCCTTAGACACATTTGTAAATGTTTCTTTGTTTTATTTGTCAAGCTCGAAATGCGAATTTGTACTCAACGAGACGATGAATGTATCTTAATATACGTATCTTTAAATATAAAACATAGATTCTGCAAAATTAATATTTTGTTTTATGATATATAGAAGCGTTTCCCGTGTTTCCCGTGAATCACGTCTAGCGACCAAGAGTACGTATCACTCAAACGCCAAACGTCCTATGGTCAGACAGTTTGCGACAACTGCATGCAGCTCTTCTCTTCTGCATGGCATTTCCATACGAAGCCGCTTCGCTACGATAGATAGCCATGAAAACAGTCTACCTTACCCTGGCTCGTGTCATTGCCACCGTGACATCCTTCAACACCAAACGCTCACAAACGGACGCCAAATCGGCTAGCTCCTGGTGAATATGATTCACAAAGTTGCTGAAATGCTGGGGATCGTTACGTACAAATGGATTTATACGCCAAGTCCAAACAACGTTGGCTAATAGGACCGTATCCAGGCGGGGCAGCTGATTTTCCTGGAAAACAGACTCTTGTGACCCCAGATAACGGCAACGGGCCTTACGAATCTAATCATTGGTTATGTTTAGTCGCCCGCTGCGGAGCCTGCGGTGGATTTATCGTACAGTGAAACTTGTATACTTCATACACCAACGGTACATACAAAAGCGTATTTAATATTCAGGTTATTTATTCCGCAGGGTGTATTTATAGTCTACGAGGTTTAGAAAAAAGTGTATGCAGTTTACAGGTGTATTTCAAGGCGTATGTAGTGACAAGTTTTACTGTACTGCTAATGCGCAGCAGTCAAATTTGTCAACGGGCGTTCTACGAATCCACAACGTAATCTAACTTACAGTACCTCCATGATACAGCGGAATAAACGCCCGTTGCACGCCAATGGTTCACGGTATTTTTTCGTCTCCAGTTGGCCACGGAAGTTCTGCATACTGGTGTTAACGATAATCTTCGTCTGGGGAGTCCATCGCTTCAGCAAGAACACGCTAGGAAGAGTACCGCATTTCCCTTGGCATTCGGCCATCCCGACCCGGAGATTGCGCGTCGCAGAACGCGCCGTCAAAATATCGTTCCATTGTGAGCACACCACAAGCAATCTGACTTGTTCCACCCCATTCAGACAAGCAAAGATCTCGGCCAGCAGTTCTTTTGGAAGAAGGTGATGGATCGGCGCCCGTTTAGCCAGGCCACGATTATTGACCTGGACCGACTCCGTTGTCCTGGACCTCTTCGAAGTTGACGTTTCATTCGATTCATCGTTGGGACGTTTGCGATTCACGTCTGGCCACCCATCCGACTCCACTCCCAGCATAACGAGAACAGTGTCCAACTGCAACATTAAACCAGAGATGTTATTAGTCGCTCACAACTTCACAAGCAGAAATTACGTAGTGTAGCCGTAGTAATGTTTGGCATCTATTTATTGGTGAATACGTATACATGTAAGTCATGAAATTATTATTATTATTTCATTCGAGCAGACAAGCCATCTCGTGGCACTCAAAAGTTTGGTCAATCGCGAGAAAGCCAAACCAAAAACAGCAATACTATCATTACTATGTACAAGCAAGCACGTTCTTTGATTCAAGCAAAAAGAAACAATTTCACAGTTTAACTGAACATTCACTTCGCAAGTTAAACAGCAAGGTGAACTTTTGTTATTCAGAACTCCACTAATTATAATCCCTTCTAGACTGTACTCTTTCCATTTTATACCAAGTACAGCCCTATTCAACACAGCCCGTTAAAAGTACGTATGTATAATTGTTTCTCTGCGCTACGAAGTTAAAGAGGCGCTGCGCTATCTACGGTAAGTATGCATGCACGCAGTTAAAATGGACCGAAACCGATTTCGTGCAAGCGTTTCCGTCGCATACATCCCTTGAGTTTGTAAAGCAAGTGAAGTAATCCTGGTCCACTCACCGGAAGAAATGGATAGCTATTGCGGGAGTTCACAGCAAATCTGCTTCGAAACTGATCGGTGGCTTTCAGCACATGGAGAACGCCGCTATCGATATGACTGGCCAACATCAGCATGGACTCCTTCAAGCAGGCCGAGTTGAAACACTTCACCAGATGCTGATCAGCAATTCCAGTCTGGTACGAGCCAGGCGATGGAGACCCAATCGAGACCCCACTCGGCAGTTGCACTTCTTCCTTGACAAACTGGCACGCCTCCAACAAAAGGTTCTGTTCGTCGTCCAGTGGTATTCGGATCCTATCCCCTGGAGCGATTTCCATCAACGTACTTTCCCCAGCCGTAATTCGAACCAAACCAAATTTTCCGGTATCAAAACCGCCGAACATCTTATCGATTAGGGTTCCCCGATACCACTTGGCTGGTTCTTCACAGTTCCGACGCATCAAAACCTCCACTTGCAGTCCTCGATGCTGGTCAGAGGTAAGTATAGAATACGGTCGTCTGTAGTGATAAATCATGCCAAACGGCACCAGCTGAGGAACGCCACATCCGAAATCAATTAGCAGTCCTTGTGGAGTGCAGTCGATAATCCGGCCATGATGGAGCAATCCGTCGGCACCCCGAATATCAACGCTATTCCAAGTATGATTTCCAATGAGATAAGGCATTTGATTCGCAGTTATCAGACAAATCCAAAGATAATAATGAAAATCAAACCTACTCACCCGATTCTACGCGATCAGAAACTAAAAATACATAAAAATTTACACACCAAACTTCAGGATTTTAGGACGAATGACTGTGCCAGTCGCTGTGCAGCAGGCCAGCCGCCGCGTACGTCGCTTGCGTCGACTAAAAGACGGACTAACAGGGTAGGTTGGTACCGTTGGTAACAGTGTCAGTGGTCGGCAAAACACCCAATCTCACACTGCAGTTCTTTAATCATATCTCATACATCATGATCAGTGCGTATTCGTCGCATACTTCGAAGCATAGTGATCAATGATCATGAATCGAAGTTCCAATTTGTATTCCTAAGTAACGAACATACTGAAGTATGGTTTCTGTTACCACAAAATCTCCATTCGAAACAGCACGTTTCTCTACCGAAAATCGCATCGGCGCAGAAAGATGTGTCATACAATGCCTGCTTCATCAGATCACAGCATAAAGTTTTCTTTGTCTTCCGCCACTATAGTAAAAAACTGAACGTAGTATGCGAGATACGTTTCTGTGGCAGAGATGAAAATCTTATATCCGTATTTTACGCTGACCTGTCCGGTTCGTTTCTGCCTGTTCTCTAATCTGGCATTACCTCTGGCCAGAATGCTGCGTTTGTTCGCCTGGAAGGCCCTAGATGGCTGCCCGAACAATGGGCACAAGTTTCGTACTAGATCTCATTGTTCAGAAAGACACGGGACTGGGTGCAGTGGTAGCGATTGGGGTTTTGCAAAGCTGATTACTCTGATAACATCGACCGCCGATTTCGACTCCACAACAATATATTGAGCAGTATTTTGTAGTAAGAACGAAGTCTTCCCTACCGGTAAGCCAAGCAAAGATACATGTTGCAGTCCGGGGGCGAACTACGGTTTTACATGTAGCGTTCTCGTACTTGTTCGCCCATGTTAACAGGATGCGGCAGCGTTTCTGACCGATTTCCTCGCAAAACTGGATTAGCATTCGCGATCTTGCCTATCGAAAAGTATGCTTCGACTTACATACATAAGGGGGACGTATGCTGGTAATAGCAGCAAGTGACCAAAGTAACTTTGCAACCAATAAATAAACAGTGCGTATGTGGCTATCATTGCAAATAATATTATTATGGAAAATGTGAACATACGATATTTTAATTGTTTATGTTTTGCGCGAGTTGTGCCGGTATGCTGTTGTGATAATACGAAGGCAGTTTAATACATGGTCATGCACTGTATAAAGTGTGTTCCTTGGATTATGCTACAAGTTTACGTCCTACCATACGATGGATCACCGGTACCCCAACTGTATAATATTGTTTGTAATTTTCACCACTTCCACTAACACTAAATTAACACGGCGTTAACTATGCTCTTACTTATTCACTCTGCGATTTACGTGAGGCCAACAAGCACCAGCTTCACAAGACCGGCGTCTTATGAAGCTGGTATAGTGGCCAACTGAATTTATCGTATAGTGTGTAAACAGCATCTTTTTCGCTACTACAATGCACACCAAAATCATCAGGGATTACATAGAAAGCAGACGTTTTTACAGCTTTTGGATTCCTCATTCGGATAGTTGATGTGAAACTCGTGCATGGTCGGATGCGCGTCGAGTTGCGTCGGGATCCGAAACTACAGCACGCTCCGTAGCCTAGCGACCTGCGCACAGCCGCTGTTCCTAGAGTTGAAAAAGCAGCGAATAATTGTTGCTTTCACATATATGAAGTTTATGCTTTCACATATATGAGGCGATGACTATTCTGATGGTTAGAAGAAAAAAGAGGCCCGTTTACTACGTATTTCGAAGAGCAGGCGGTGTACCGAACCTGCGTGCTAATAAATGACGTGAGAGAACAACTGCATTGTTTACTCTATATACAGTACAGAAACAAGTTCAAACAACAATGCAGTATATTCTATTTATGACCAGCGAGCGGCTTCGGGTTTGCGCAACCTTTGGAATCAGTAGCCCGTCGATTTTCGTGTTACTCCGAGGTCCGAGTCGCATGAAAAGATCCATGTTTAGTGTTTAACCCAAATACGGTAAGCACTGAGCAGGCATAACAGGACTGCTTTTATTAGGGTACTGTAATGTAATTTCGAGATATTGGCAGTATTTCATTAAGTATGGCGTTACGCGAATTTAGGGACATTAGGTATCCTATAAAGTAATCCGACAGAGCTTATTGTTATCAAGCAGCGAAGCGAGCGTTTTTTATGTTGCAAACGATTCTGACGTCGCACTGCGGACCGACCG
>JAQGAU010000216.1:0-34175 GCA_034698045.1 Paramacrobiotus richtersi
TCACACTGCCAGTCCCGCTGGGGTGTTGTATGCGGTAGGGCAAATTTTCGTGCCATTTCATCGATCGCGTACAGTATCCATAACCACTTGCGTGTGCGAAACATAGAGTTATGCGGTTCGATCACGATATCTCTTCAAAAATTACTTATTTAAAGCGGCTAAAATATTGTCGAACTACCGTTAGTTACCAATCTTCAACTAAATTTGAACGATCACGCCTACATACGCTGAAGGGCCTGCGGTAATCAGTGGAATGGTAAGAGTTGGCTGCTCTTTTGCTCTGGCGGTGCAGGAAGTTAATTTATAAGACAATCCAGTGGGAGCAGGCGCGACTGTAGTAACAGTCAGCTGCCATATTCTGGCGGTGTCAGAAAGCTCTGAAGTTAGCCTGTTGCAGAACAGATGTCACATTTGCACGATTTTTTAAGCTTAGAGCGACAACTCAAAGGTCAACCTACATCAGTTCTATGGTCTGGGCGCCTCCAAAGACGTTATGCCCATATTCGAAGGCGTTTTCCATGTTTTCCACAGGTTCAGGATTGATGAATCCAACATCGCATGCGACTTGGTGAATGGAGGTAGAGGGCACGGTACTAACGGCCCCGATCGGAGGGAAGTAATGGTTGACCGTGATATCCCACACGTACGTGGTCCACGGCTCTCCAGCAACAGGATTCTCTGGTGTCCGACCGCATGCATTTACACCGAGATCCAGAACAACGGTCTGGCCGGTATCCTCGATAGTACAGTCAAACTGGCCGCTATGTCCAACAGCAATGCTGGATCTTTCCACTTCATTCTCATGATCAGTTACACTGAGGATTATTGTTGCGGTATTTCCACTGCAAAGGACATCGAGAGTGCTGAAAACATCACTGTTAGGCAGATGAATGTCGACGGCTGCTTTAAGTAATCCATCGATACGCCCCCGAACTGGAACGGCGGTCTTGTTTGCGGTACCGACCGTCACTACAACAAGAAGAATAGAAACTGACTTCATTTTTTAAATCATACTGACAATTCAGGGTGCCAGGGAAATTTAGACATCGCACTTAGTTGACTGTAAACTTTTTGCGGAATGATGGGCCGTTATATACATGTCGAAGTCCTGTTGTTATGTGGACCAGCCAATCGTCAGAACCGAAGCAGGTGATAACGGACTAACGTTCTGAGCTGGAAAGATGGACAATAGTTGTTTTTAACGCCGATAAGCTTCCAGCCAGAGCTGCTTTGACTTTATCCATACAGACTGATACAGTAGACTGACATCAGCCATAGCACATTCGCTGCCAATGGTCGCAAATTCCTGTACGAGTTTTATCGACTGCATAACATACAAAAGTGAAAAAGTATTACTTTTCGTATAAAAGGCTACATGATGATTGTTATTATTCTCATATCGATGTTTCGAACAACCAGTCTAATTAAAGAACAGTGCCAACCGCTTCTAGAAAAAAACCACTCCGTATGCAAAAAAAACGCAAGGAGACTGCTCCGCTAATTTTCAACAGCCGTAATCATAATTTTTCTGCTGCACGAAGACACTGGCAGCTATTTTAATGTGGTTGAACGACGGTTACATGCGACGGTTGTCAAGTGCAGTATACGGTACTTCATGTGCACCCCTTCGAAGCATCTAAAAATTATGAAATACATGAATTTTCGTAGCATTACCGTAGCTCTGCATATTGTTGCTTAATAACTCTATCATTTGACTGTCCGCACCTATATTCACAATTATTATCATCCGAAGTCGCTGCATTTATTATACATCGCTATCTTTTCATGAAGTCGGCCATACGTAGGATCAATCAAAGTGGCGATATTGTTTACGACCGTCAGCGCGTGCCGACTAGCCCGACAGCGAAGCGAATCCATTTCCGGGTGAACTAGACAATGGACTATCAATAAACAAGGTACTAAATCACAACACCTCTCCCCGAACAATTGCAATGCAACGCTTACGCTAACCTACATTTTACCTGCAGACAATACCCGGCTTCGATAATCTCATCGCACTTTCGGAGTAGGACTGATTAGCCAGCGGAAGAGACATCGAGTGCGACGCAGTTGTGGCTGGTAGAACAAGGTTATCAGAACTGGGAGCTGTTTCCGGAAGCGTCCGTGGAAGCTGTAACGATTGCCATGTTAAATGAAGTCAGCATGACCATAAAACTTTAAGACAGTGATGTCATTTTTGTTACCGAAAGCGTAGCTTCCTGCTTTGTTTTCTGTTCTGTGTGGCTCGTCTGGTGCGTCCTCGATCCTTGTAGTTTGGGAAGGACACTGTAGCGTCATTGCACACAGTTAGTTCATTGTCATTCGCGATCCAAACCGAATGTGTACCTCTATATAATCGTAATCTTTATTTTCCCTAGTTCTCAATCAACTTTAATACGAAATGTATTTTCTGTTCACAGTTTAGTTTGACTCCAAACGGGTGCCAGTTAGCTGTAACACGGCAATGCAAGCATGCTTATAAAAAAGAAACTGAACAATGGGCAAAGAACAGCAGAAATAGAGTCTATATACTGTAGTTACATATCTACATGCGTATGTGTATGTTGACAGCTGTTAATCCCAAATGAATCAGGACATAAACACGGCAATAACAAGTTGACACCTTCAGGACAGTTTTTTTACTGTGACCTTACTTTACAGCTTATTCATTTTCTTTTGTTAGAAATCAGTGCTGCACACAATTTGAAGTATCGTACTACGTTTATATATAGTGCCGCAGCTGCACGTTATGTCTCGAATTTTCTCTCCACAACATCATGCACAGCTAGTGTTGATCAAGCAATACATGAAAAAGGTTTGATTGACGACACTGAAAACTCAAACTGTGTCTGGTTACGTTGATTGGCTGGCGCAGTCTTTCCAATTTAGAACTGTTCATACATAAAAAACTTTCTTGGCAGAGAATTTATTGGTTCTTATATCTGTAGTTAGTTACGCAGCTCAGTAACAATACACGCTATTACACAGCAGTTTTATATACCTGATAGATTTGGAAACAGTCTAATCCGTATCAATCATCGCGGTCAGGAATTCTGGTTTTTTTCATATGGTGGATAACCACAATAGCAATAATTTTGCACCGCAGCTGTATACAAGCGCACCTTTGTACTACGGCCCGGGGGTTATAAATACACCAGTTCCGCATACATACTTTCAAGGAACACGTTTGAACAACCGCCTGATGGTTCTCATTAAGTGTTATAGTAATTCACAATGACGTTGACTACTGTAATGAATTAATAAATACCCAGCGGTTGTCCTTCTGTGTTTCTTCCGAGCCGATTTCCATGCTGGACCGTTATGCTATCGCCAGCCTACACTCGTCGCCGATTCGAGTTTGCATGACAAAAAGTCATATGAATATTGTCATTTTTTTAGTTTTGTTTTGTATATTTGCGTCCACAGTACTTTGCTGGATCACTTTGCTAACAATTAGAAAAAATGTTTGATTGTTCAGGTAGCGCTATCAGTTGTATACGGTTACGGTATAACATCGGTAACCGAAAGACTAGTTAAGTATGCGCAACACACGATTAATTGCCTTGCAGGCAAAGACCTGGTTAATTTTTCTAACAGGCATACCTTGAAATTCCTCTACATTGGCTGCACTAGGTCTATGTCAATCACATGGCGTCGACGGCCACACGCATCACGCTTTTCAAAAATTTATACAGCAATAGTTTTCTTTTGCGCTTCATTAATATATACCACAGCACTGGACATGATGGGCCTCTTCCGGCGCATTTTATTGTTGGGTGTATCACCTCTGCAGGTCAGCGCAATTGTTATCAGTGTCAGATCATTTAAATATGGATTTACTGCTGCTTAGCGCGTGCAGCGTCTCTTCTAGCTGATACAAGTACCTATTAGCTTTTTATGGGGTAATTTGGAATCACTTACGGATGAGTTATGTCCAGCTGAATAGTCTCGTACAAGCGAGTATGCGTACATCGCCCGAGGCAAAACATGTAAATTAACACCTATTCATACAAATGTCACTATATACCCGATACGTTGAACGTTAGTAGTGACTAATGAATAACTTCCTTGTTGGAAAAGTGTACGGCATCTAGGTACCATGTATAGGAGAGTTTTGAAAGTTTTAAAATGATCATTTGTTTATATTTTGTTAGCAAACGTTTTGTGAGATCACACGTGCACGTGCACACTGCATGGTTTCCCCACAAATCACAATGCAAAAGTGTTCGGTCCTCGCTAACATGAGTATTAAACGAAATCCACAATAGCAATATAATCGTACGTACTTTCTACAGACTGTACAACGAAGCTACCCTTCACAGAAAAAGATTTTTCTTCCAGTTCTTGTGGAGTGCGGGCGCAATCACAAGCATGCATTTCAGAAACGAAAGCCAGCCAAAACTCCTCCTCCCCGTCACCTTGCTTGTCGATGAAGAAGCTGTGAAAGTGACCGGAAATCAGACCCGTAAGTGAGCATAGGATGATTTCTCTCCCCAGATGCATGGCAAGACAGGCTGTGCAGACAGGCTCTGAACTATAGGAGCCGAAAACCAGATGCTGACAGCGCCAAACCTTTTCGAAGGGGATTTACTGGGTATTCCCCTGAACATCTCCATGCAGAACGCCAGCGATCAGGTGTGATCATTGCGGAAGGTGTCATCCGTTTTTAACCGTTGTGCATGATTTTGCAGGATGTTCACTCTGGCAGAAATGGTAGCTACAAATGGCCTGGCGGGGTTGTTCCGTATGAACTATCAAAAATCTTTCGTAAGCCTTGCTGACAACAGATTCTGATGGATGTCCTTGTTAATAATCAGTTGTATGCTTACGCTGGTAGGACCTGCAGACAAGCAGGTAATTCAGGACGCTATGAAGGATTTTATGGCGCAAACACCCATCAAGTTACGGGAAAAGCGAAATTCTGATAAGGATTACATCTATATAGCGCCTGGTTTTGGGTACGTTGCATTTTTGTTGCATACTTTATCCATACGCTTTATCTATAGAAGTGCGTTATGATAATGCAGAGTTTCGCTTTATGACATAGATGTTCATCCTACCTTGGTCGGCAGACAGGCAAACAGATCTTGAGTCTACAAGTTCCAGGTATCAATTCCAGATAAAACCGTGCTCCATTGCTATCTGTAGCAGCATTTGAAACAGGGTGTATGAAACGTGGATACATTCAACACGAACTAATGCATGCCATTGGTAAGTTGCAGCAGGTTAAGTCGTACATCTGCAAACGCGAATTCGAACATGTTAACGTGTGCAGTCATTAGGCTTTTATCACGAACAAGCCCGAGCTGACCGAGACGCTTATGTGGAACTCAACTGGAATAACATTCCCAGAGGTATTAATGGAAAAAACTCCATGTTTCCCTTGCTGCCAGACTCTACTCCTTTGTATAGATCAGAGCAACCAGTTTCAAAAGTACATTAACAAGGAGATTACATCCTACGGAAAACCGTACGATTTTGCCTCGATTCTACACTACGGAATGCACGATTTCGCTGCCAACGACACAGACTGGACCATCCGACCGCGACCCAATCTCACCGTTACGTCCGATTCTGTAAACATGGGCCAACGAAATGCTCTTAGTCGTACGGATCGTGAAAAGGTCAGACTGGCCTATCGAGCATGTCCTACGGATGATGGTTGGGGGGTGTACCGCAATGTTTGCTACTTCTTTTCATTCCTGACGGAAACTCCAAAGTACTGTACTTTAACGACTTAGTCCTTTGTCAAGCATCGGAAATTTACGTAATTCTTGTGCAGGAGAAACTCCATCGGCGCTACAGTGTTCTGCCAGTTAAAGAATGCCGATATAGCCGCCAAGCCCAAGAAGGACGTTGCCGAGTTTTTTATAACACAGATGACAAGTCGTTCCTCCGCACTGATGGGTAACGAAAGCGTCTATGTGGATTACTGTCGGACCATTTCACGGGACAGATGGAACGATACTGATCTATCGGATTGCATGCAAAGGTTGCACTTTATCTGTTCAAAAGGTGTTGCTATACTTTAAGATTAACAAGTCATTGTTTATCAGAATTAGGAAATGTAAAACACGCGAACTCATAGCGAGCAAATCGCGTTGCGAGTTGCTTACTTATACGCAATAAACTTACGCGCGGATTATTCTCGTGATTATGATTCTGTTGTACAGTAGGCGAAAGCGAAACCTCTGAGTCCACAACCACGGAAGCACCAGCAATTCTGCTAGTCAATACAACCGCGGCGAGTCCGGAATTAACAACGCCGCTTCCAGCAGCCGATCCAAACCGGACGTTAACCATTGCATTAGCCACAGCTTTACCGATTGCATTCGTCGTTGGTTTGGGTTTACTTGGATTGTATTGCATGAACAACCATCGACGGAAAGGCGATCTGCCCGAGAATGCCAGTGAGGAACCCAGCGCGCCGGTGATTACACCTGTTCCGGCCGAGCCAGTGATTATACCTGTTGTAGTCGAGCCATCGCCCGAGCCTACGCGGGGTTTCCAGCCATTCCAGCGGGAAAATTGGACATTCACAGATAGCGGTTAATAAATTAATACCTATGTGTATACTTGTACTGGTTTTGTAACCGGAATGCAAACGTTAACCACTAGAGCACTTGCTAGACTTTTTAGTACCGCAGTTTTCCAGTAAAGCAAAAGTTGTGAATTCGCGCAATGGTTGATAGTGAGTCCTTGCGGCTGCCGATGGTGGATACAAAGTCGCATATAAAAATGTTCGCATAAACTGCACCCTCTCGTCGTGTCCGGTAGTAACCCGTTCGAAACACGAATGCGTGCAGAGCAATAAGGTATACCTGTACCGGAACAGACTACCGCTGCTAAATAAAGTGGACAGCAGACCAGTTCTGCAGAATAAAACTGTATACGTATGAATGCTGCTAAATGAACACGGTTCCTGCTGGAAAATGACACTCTTAATGATGCGAAAATGGTCAAAGCTGTAAAAGGCATGCTGCATTCCAAAAACCAAATTCGTACAAACTATTACAATAATGCTAACCAGTTTACTATAAAAATTAGTCAATCCCTGAAATTCTGAATCATGAAATTTACTAAATAAGAAATTCCGGAAATCACGAAAACTCCATTTCATTGCTAGAGCCGCTCGGTCGACGGATGTTGTCACGGTATAATTATAGTCAACAAGCGAAACCTTCGAATTTGGAGGTTGCTTGGTTTATTATTATTGATTATTATTATTATTTCATTGCAGTAGCCAAAACCTTAGTAAGGGCACTTACAAGAAGACAATTAAGTCCTGATAACTGGCTACTGGAATTTTTTGGATTTTTAAATTTTTTTAAATTATAATTTTATATCATTACCGTACTTGTTAGCTTTACTGCATTCTGTTTACGCGCCATCGCTCGCCATGCAAAGAACTTTAATTTATTGTCCTTCACGGTCCGATAACCTTACTGTTGATATGAAAAAATGAATAACGATGTTTTTTTCTTTGATCAACCGGAGGTGTGTTGCATGACTCATACAATTAACGATACAAAGCAATATCATTCAGACCATGCGAAGTACCTGCAAAAAATTGTCAACAAAACTGCAATGCTTTCGGCAAAAGTTCCATAACAACCAAACTGTCTACTGCAGAACACTGACATTTCCGGTAAACATCACAAGGTGATTTCCCATTCTACCCAATACATCCATTGATAAAACATACTCATACACATGTAATACATTAACAATGATAAAGGTACTTCACAACAGCCGTGTCCGATCGGTCTCGTGATATCCATCCACTTGTTGCGCGCACTGTTGACATTGACATTTTTTCCCGTGTGTGTGACTTTCCGCTTCAAGTACCCACGTCAAAATTCCACGTACTGACCATGATAAAAGTGCAGTGTATGCATAACATCCGTAAGCAATCGGAAGAAGGTTTGTGTTGCCGCTGGTTAGTACCGGCAAATCGAGTGTCTATCGCATTTGGATTGTGTGTACCGGGTTGTGTTGTTGTTTGCACGATTTTATCGCCTGTGAGTTTGACGTAAATTGTTGCAGTGTGTATATAATACAAAGGGGATACTGGAGCGGATGCGGTTTGAGTTTATAATTTTGCGGTCTTTGAACTGTGATTTAACCAGAATTTTTAATGACATTGTGGTGGATTAATTAAATCAAAATTTGTGATTGACTGCTGATCTGGAAAAATGGCTCGGTTAATATTATTTATTTTGTTTAATTTTGTTTATTTATTACAAACCTCCTATGCGGCAACGGATACGGATATGGAGCCTATACCGCCATGTGATAGGTAAGAAATAAATTGAGAGCATACCCAGGTTCTTTCCAGTCAAGTTGCTGTAATGGTTGCAGTTAATGACCGTATAATATTATTCTGATAAATTATTTTAATCGTTCTAGGCGAACATAATTTCATGCCTAATTTCGAGGTTGTTGCGCCGTTGGTAAACAGAGATTACGTTACTCGCAGTCGTATTACATCACACATACGTTATTACTATTTTGTCAAATTATACGACATTTTGCCAAGATCTAAACTTTAGTTTGATTTACACTTTTTAAGTGACAGGAATTTATGAAAAGTTGAAAAACCTTTGGTAGAGCCTGTAGAAAACTAACGCAGCAAAACACTGTAATGAAGGAATTGTTAGCGGAAAAGATCATAGTGTTGTACGCTTGATAAAACTACAAGCGGAGCATTTACAACTTACGTACATCATGGTACATGGTTTGTTTACATAACTTAAACCATGTCACTCACTATATTTTTTTGTACACATAATTAAAAAGTGCGTACTAATTTTTAACACATGTAGCGTTACATATTAATACATATACGCAACGTTTTACATAACCCGCTTGTTATGACTTATGGACAAACTAACGAACTTTTCAACAAATTTTATTTAAATTTTTCCTTTTTTACAGTAAAATTTATTGCGGTGGACCCTTATTAAAAGCCATAATGAAACTTCGTCTCTACAATGACTCCAAGACATTCGTTGATCTGCCAATGTTCGAGCTGACCGAAGACGAGATCCTGGCCAACTTCTCTGTCATCGATAATGACAAACTGGACAATCGGACACTGATGACATTTATTATGGAAAACTTTCTAGCCTGTGGTGCGGAGCTGATGCCATATCGACCACCTGATTACAAACTGGCCAAGGACGGTGGATTGTTGTTAGCTCAGCGCATTAGAGACCCGGGAGTGCTGAAGTTTGCGGAAATTATTCATAATAAATGGGATGATCTTGGTCGACGTGTACGTATCAATAACACAGCGCAGTTAATCGTACAACTCGTACAAGTATGTTTCTAACAACTTGAACAGTTCTGTGATAGTGATACTGTTCTAGCTTTCGGTTGTTATGCCATTTCATCGAATTTGATATTCTTTGTGATTTATGATATAAAAACGATTACCGTAGCTGTAGAAGTTTCAAGTTTTTATTGTACGTTTTTAACGCAGTCCATTTTTTCAAACCTTCGCATTAAGAAACTCGGGATAAGTCCACCAAAAGCCTTCCAGTTGTTTTGATTGTTTAAGCACCTGTTTTTAATTCGTTACAAGTAGTTTTTGTTTTGACATTCGGTATTAAGACTGCTTTCGTTTCTTAGAACAGCTCGTGTGTTTGGTTTGTTTGCGTCAAACGTGACTTTTGTTTACCAGTCTACATAGAAGTGTGAATACCATACTGTAGGCTCGCTGATGTCTGCTTCTGATAAGTTTTGATTCGCTTTGGTTCGAACAAGAACCCCACAGGCACCAATTATGCACGCATGTGTTAGACTAAACTATGCGAAACTAAAACGTACATACTTCGTTTTACTCTGTAGTGTGCGGATACGGTGCGCCGACATCCCGAACAGCACTCCCTAATCTACGTTCCACATCCGTTTATCGTACCGGGAGGGCGTTTCCGTGAGATCTACTACTGGGATTCTTTTTGGGTTATTCAAGGACTGCTGGTGTCGAATATGGTGGACACCGCTCTGGGCATGCTACGTAACATTGCCCACTTAATCCAAAAGTAACAATCAAAATAACTAGAACAAGTTTCAATAATTTACCTACTAGAATGTATTATTTTTGCGTTAGACTGTTAGGTTTGATGAGTGCTACTGCTGCCGTACTGTAGATCGTTTAGTCCGAAGGAAATTTCTTGTGAAACAAAACTTTGTATGCTTTCGATTCCGTTACACGGTAGGTCGGTAGCTAAAGAGAAATTCCATTAAAAAGCACTTCTGAGGTTTCTTTGGACAGTGGAAGGGACATTTTCTAACCTAATGTGACTTAGTTTTAATTGTACGGTAAAATGTAAGATATAGGCTGATGAAAATGTTCCTGTTTTTTTATAGATTTGGACATATGCCCAACGGCAACCGGGTTTACTACATCAAACGCTCCCAACCCCCTTTGTTCGCAATGATGATCGACGCCTACCGGAGCCATCCGAACGTACCATCCGCTAAAGGCCTATCAGTCGTCCGAGAAATGCTGCCGTATCTCGAAAAGGAATACCAGTTTTGGATGACGGAGCGGAGGATCGATGTGTCCATCCACGGGAAGATTTACACGATGAATCGTTATAGAGGCGGAATGAACCAACCGCGTCCGGAGTCGTATCGCGAGGATGTGGAGCAAGCCGCTTTACTGAAAGATGGACGAAGTGAGTGAAACTGCGATATATGTTCTACCAGAGAAAATCGTAGTGCATTGGCTCTGAAATCGCGTGTTGTGTCGAACTCTAAGAAAATTGATTTTAGATACTTTGAAGTACATGAGAAGCTGCGTTATATTGTAGTAAAATTGTGAACCTTTTTATGCCGTTTTTGTCAGAACAGAAAAGAGCGTAGCAGCGTTACTGGAACTGTCGTTGCTATTTTGTTAAACTGTTAGCGTAGCATTTTATGCTGAATGCTGATCCTATAGGAATCAATGAAAATCGTAGTGTATTGGCTTTCTCATATGCTATTTTAGGATTATCCATTAAGCCAAGCGATGTAATATTGTAATATCGAATTGCAGTTGACTTCTTTTTTCGCAGCTCCGGAAGATTTTTACTCCAACATTGCAGCGGCTGCCGAGAGCGGTATCGACTTCTCCACACGTTGGTTGGACGACCAAGACGCGCCGTTCCACACTGTTCGCACGAAAACCATTCTCCCGGTTGATCTGAACTCTTTCCTCTGTGCCCATGAACGACTAATGGGAACGTTTTATGATCTCATCGGTACACAACATTCCGAATACCGATAGTTGTTATACCATAATATACAGCTATGATTTTAAAATAGGTAAAACGCAAAAGGCGGAATCATACCGTTCGAAAGCAACAGTCCGCGCCAACGCGATTCATGATATTTTCTGGAACGAAGAGATCTCCATGTGGCGGGACTATGATCTACAAGAAGGCCGTCAGCGGAAGGACTTCTATTTGAGCAGTATTGCACCCATGTTCACGCAGTGCACTGGGTCGTGGTTTAACATCACCAGTCCGGATTTCGCGCGGAAGGTTCTTTCTTCCGATGATGTACGTTTGTTTGCTATACAAATGATACACCTTTTAGTGCCTTTATGCTTCATACGAAAGTTCGTTAGTAAACGTAGCGATTCGTCAAGTTTCCCACTAACAATGTGAAGAAGAACACGTTGGTTTACTTGAGCGTTTTTATAGATGACAAGGGTTACAGCCTACCCAGGAGGCTTCCCGGAATCTCTGTCAAAACACGCACGTTTGGATACACAATGGGACTATGGGAATGCATGGCCACCGCATCAAATGATGCTGATAGAAAGTGAGCCAAATGCACCACAAAACCATGGCACTTTTAACTGATCACTGTGGTGTTATACAGGTTTTGCCCATATCCCTGAAATGCGACATGTAGCTCTCCAGTTCGCCCAAAAGTACTTCTCAGCCGTTCATGCCGGGTTCAACCAAACCGGATACTTTTACGAAAAGGTACATTATCCTTGTTTTAAATTCAGTTAATAGTAAGCTACATAAAAGACTAACGTAACAATTGAAAATCGCACAAAACAAACAAAAAGGCTGACTGATAAATCTTTCAGTATGATGTCAACGAACCCGGAAAATACGGCGGCGGTGGTGAATACAAAGTCCAAGAGGGCTTCGGCTGGACCAACGGCGGAATGCTCCGTCTCATCGAGCTCTTCCCCGGCGAACTGACCGTAAACTATAGCCACACCCAGTCCAGTCAAACCGGTGGTTAAACGCTATTTCTTGCGCGCTAAGGTTCTTAATGCTTTCTAAACGCGACAAGCTCTTTAACCCACACTCAACAACTAACCATCCTTCTACTACAGGATCCCCGACGCAGATCAACTGGAAATATATCGGTTTAGCGGCGGCGGGAGTGATTTGCTTGCTGATCCTGGGCGTGGTGCTGATACGCAAGTTCAAGCTGATCAAGGACAAGGAACAACCGGCCAAGATTGAGCGGAAGCGGGATAGTCAAGAGGATGTGACCTTTATATGATGTGGCTGTATGGGGAACGGGATTAGAAGAGGATTCTGTGACAGATAACTTACCAAAGTCGTAAAATGATATCATCCAGATTTCCAGAGAATGTTGTTGCGCAGTTTGGTTTAGAGAGATTTTAATTTATTTCATTTGTATTTTATGCTGATTCGGTGCCGCTAAAGTTCCTATTGAATAGTATGATGTTGTCGCTTGTTTTGAAAGAATACAGCAACTGTTTAAATTTACGTATACTTTGCTTGCGTATGTGTGGAATACGCACGATCTGATGAAAAATTGTTCTTTACGCGACTACCACACAGTCCACACTTGCAGGCTAAATCCCAGTACACACCAATCATAGTTGTTAGTTTTCGCCATCAGTTTGATGGTACGTGTCGAAAATCTCTTCCGGTATGCATCGCTCATCCTGTTTTGACATGTAATGGATTTATTGCACTTATAATACTAATGATGCAGTTTACAGTTCCTTCGGATGACAAACGTCTGTGGATAGACTGACTTGTGAGCCATAATACGTATGTACGGAGTTGTATCAATCGCGAAGCAAAAAACCTGTTACAGTGAAATAAATATTCGGTACCCATCAAAGCCGGTGTACGGCTCTTACATAACGTGTGATTAATGTGCGGAGGCTGACTGGCTTTTCTGCCTTTATGATTGTTTTGTCATGTTGACTTTGTGGGAACGTTAGATGAGCGACTGTATACCAGTCAGCGTGGAGCCAGAAGCCAGTCGGCATGCTACCTGTTTAACTGGGTGCATCGACGATTTATGGGTTGCTTGTGCTAGACATTGAGGAATTTCTTTTTTTCTTCAGTCAGAAAGGTTTTTGTACGGACGAAAAATGGGCCTTCCAGACAAGTATACCCATCGGTCAGTATACTGTCTTATCTTTGATTTTCCATATGAAAATGATTGTGTCTTTGTTATTCCAGGCATTTGTACTTTTTCCATAAAATCTGGGGTAAGTTCTTATTCTTTACATACAATGGTATTTTGACAGTCTTTTTCATGGTTAATTAAAATTCAGCACACTGAACATTACAGCGTACTAATAGGTACCAAATTATGCCCTTGACGTTCGATAGTGAGCTACTGAGACATTCGATGAGTGCGTTACGTTTCGAGCAGAAGTACGGATATACTTCATCGATTAGTGCCTAGCATACATTCTTTGGTAGATCTGGATCACGACGGCTGGTTAAGTGCTGATGACTTTGACAACATCGCCGAGACCCTCTCAGTCCTCCAGCGCAACGGGAAATGGGAGCAGGATGTCGTGGATCGCTGGAAGGATTATCTGCGCGGCTGGTGGGATATCTTAGCATCCGAAACACGACCAATTGCGCTAGCTTCTACGGGGTTTGTTTCCGGTCCGGTGGAACGTCTCAGCAGCAGGACATCTAACCAGGTACATCCTGAACATCAGTAGCAGCCTGGACCGCATCAAAATGTCAGTTTTGTTGCATTTAATAAGCTGTAAATTTTGTAGCGCGGATTTACGGGATCTCCGGGATCCTCTCCCGAACCGGGTCATCCGGCCGATGTCATGGTGTCATTTGATGATTGGATGCGTTTTCTGAATAAAGTCAGCATTCTCTCGGATAACTATGAGCAGCTGCCGGATTTTCTGAGAGCGTATGGGAATCTGCTGTTTGTTCGTATGGACAGTAACAGTAAGTTTGACCACAGCTTGTAACACGTGATAGCGATTTCTATTACTTTTCTTTGCAGAGGATGGGCTAGTCTGCGTCAAAGATTACAGGTACTTGTAAAGTGTGTATGATGGACTTGCTGTTCGGATTGACTAATTGAACTCTTTAGAATGTATCTTGCGCAAAACAACATGGATATCATGCGTGCCAACGACTGTTTTGCCTTCATGTTAACTGTACGTAGCTAGAAATACATTTAGCAATACAATATGCAGTACTTTAGTTTTCGATAAACTTCGCATTTGTTGTTCTAGAGTCATGATATCCGCAACGAAAGCATCCTAACGCGCGAACGTTTCGATGAGCTGTTCTACGAGTACTGGACCAACCGGGACGCAAACTGCTACGGACAGTATCTACTCGGACCGTATGATTCTGTGCCGTTTGACCAGCTGATGAAAATGAGCACGCCTAGCAGTAAAGGTTTCGCGACAAAGATATCGTCGGCTGCACCGGTCCAGTCGTCACAACGGCGTCCTGGTTATGCATCTGACAGACTCATCTAAAAGCGGGTCTATACAGTCGTAAAATCTCCATAATCCTTTAATACTCTGTAACCTTTAGTTTTCTGCGATGCATAGTTATTTAAAATGTCTAACGTGTTAAAGTTTAATTGTACTTCGTAATACGACAGTTATGGAATACGAATGAATGAAAGAATATTATCATAAAGAGTATAAAAATTGCAAAAATGCACAGGTACTGTAAATTCGTTAGCAGATGTCTCGACTAAACAAACTACAGCTCATTTATGTGTCAACAACTGCAAATAGGTTTCCAGTTTTTCCTTGGGTAGATAGTCGTAGATCCCGGAAATATAACGTCCGGGAGAATTGGGATCCTTACTGGTCCAAAAGTCGTACATTAGTTCGTAGTATCGGTCACTGCTTAGCGTGCCCTTTTTCTTCTCCGCTTCCTATACAAACAGGAAACATGCAGCAAAATAAGGTACGTAACATCGGGTATACTTACCAAAAGCATAGAATCAAATGCAGCATCCGCTCTCCGCAAATCCCCATTGGATGACGCTAGTAACATACGGTAATCCCGAATATCGAACAATGCATCCTCTGGAAGAAACGAATTACTTTGCTGATAAAACTTCTGTCTTTTGGTTACTTACTGTTGAAATCGATGTATGTAAAGGAGATCTAACAAAAAAAGATATAACATGGTTTTGATTATGGATTAAGGAAAGTTTGTACACACCTTTAGGTACATTTTAAGAAACTCCGGTAGGTCGGTGTGGGATTTGGTTGTTTGAGCCAGATTGTTAAAGAAGGCCAGCCATTCTTCGAATGTAATGTTTTTGTCCTATGTATACAGGAAGTATAAGTACATCAACGTAAAGAGTGCAGAAACGTAAGCAAAAGTATAATTTTCTCGTGTTCGCCTAAATTGATTGCAAAATTCCACCTGATTGGCATCTGCAGCGCCGGTAAAATTGGTCCACCATCCGCCCACAATTTGTCGCCAACGGTCGACGACATCTTTCTCAAATTTGCCTAGAAATGTATTGAATTAGTTAACTGTCAGACATCTTGTAACTGAAACGATTTTTATACACCTTGAAAATAGTTAACTAGTGGGGAAGGAAAAGCAGGTCAAAGTTGTAACATCAAATTTCCGAAAAATGCTATGTGTCAAATTAGATCAGGAAGAAACGCAGTGCAGTCTATTTTAAACCCAGTCTGCTTGTAATAGTGCGACGTGCCGGAAGATCAATTTGTAAACGGAGAAAACGTATGAAAATGCCATCAGGAATTCAGGGCATCAACCCGAAATTAACAGAGTAAAAAGCAACTAACCAAAAACAATTAATACAAAAAATGTTAACCGCTTGTTAATGCCTTTGTTCGTCAACTTTAGCAATTAATACAGACATTTACGAAAAATGTGCAGGTACTGTACGCTCATTAATGCATCGAAATAACGATTGTAAAAACTTACCGTGTCTCTGGTAAACCGCATAGCGTTGTGCGAGTAGATCGAAATCTTCGAAGCTCAGCTGTCATAACAATAACAAAACTGTATGAACTTCCGGTAATTAATAATTTTTATAAGATTTAGTTTGTCCGCTTACCACACCATCGCAATCCACATCTAAAAGCAGTCACACAATAAAATTCAACTTTACTTAATTAAAAAACATTATGCGCTGCTACTGTGCACGAAAGGTACTAATATCAAAATATAATAGTAGTAGCCAATTCTGGTTTTATTCCTATCTTGTTTCTCACGTCGGTCAAACTGTGAAGCTACGAAACGAGATATAAACAACGTATCGCAGGTATTAAAAAACGATAAGAAATAAATTATCGTTAGTGCTGATTAGTCAAAAAAGACTGCTTACCCCATTGTTTCAGGAAGATAAATAAATGTTTATGACGAAAAAAATTCTCATCCGCCATTTTGTTCTGTAGTCCAATTGCAATATTCCAACCGCAAAAAAATGTTCAAAGATTTTCACGTATCCGACGCAGCACAAGTATGCGATCGTAGTTGCTCTCAAAAATTTAGCATCTTTCCACGTTTATATAAACAAGCAAGTTGCAACACTGATCATAAAACGCCGATGATCCGCGTGAAGTATTTAAGACACTACTGACGATGCGCGGCTCGTGTCTCCGTTTTGACCGATATGAATGTTGTTGTCTCATATACGGAAAGCGACTATAAATATATTCTGACTAACAACACTCGGCGTATTACGACCGCCATACTCATCGGTCAAATGGCAGACATTCTTTTTGCTAATTTATGCAGCGAGCTTGTTTTCCGAAACTCGTTCGCTGTGCGGCAACTGCGGTAACAGCTGGTATAGGGAGATGATTCAGACGTTAAGAATCATATTTCCTACATGTACAATTACGGCAACAGATTGGTTGCGTATTTTCGGTTGAAAAGAATATTCAATGCCGATGACAAGGTTTGTTGGTTGCTGTGTTTGAAAATTACTCTTCGTATCATTCTAGCCGAACTGCTTTTCACGTAAAACAACAAAAGCATGAATCGATACATATGCGGAACGAGTCTTTCGGTTTCTTCCCGCTGATCTTTTTTTAAAACCTTGGCGACAATCACGTCTCAGCCGAGCTTGCTTAATGTGCGAAATATTAAATAATAAAAAAATTGTTTTTTTTTATCGTTCGAATCTGATCGGAAGTCTAATGACATCGTATGCACGGCATAAACCCTCCTGTGTATATTGCCACTGCACTACGGTTTTGCTGCTGGTTACATCGAGATCAGTACATATGCAATACGTACTGTACTTGTACCAGTACTGTAATGCAAACTGCAACATCTGGGTTCTGTTTCGTTGAATATCATTGGCTGTATCAACGTGCACATGCATAAACTCGCAGATCGCTTTCTTAGTGATTCCTCTCTTGCTTGATCTATTTCCCAGTTTTTTTATTATTTTTTCTTACTAATTGGTATACTCCTACAATTTCCCTAGCCTAAAGCATGAAAAAAGAGCACCATGTACTCTGTCGTCTGTACTCACAAAGAGCAGCGGGGAGCTTATTTACAACGATTTATATTATTTAAGTCAAATATTCACTGATTATGACCATTTCACAAACATTATTAACATGCAACAAACATTTGACATATTTCACACATTAGATTATAAATTAACAAAAAACTACCTGACTCGATTATCCAACAAGAAACACTCATTATGAATACGGTGTACATCATTCACAACAAACATATTACACTACACAAATTATAAATATTATTATAACAATTAATCCCTTATAAAGCCAAGCAAAAAAGTTTGCTAACAATACAGCAGCCACAATTATGCTGTCATGCATACAGAATAAAATACACAAATTATAACAAATCCATACGCAACAATTACGGTTTTTGGTGACCTTTCAAGCGAAATACAGTCCCTTCAGCTCTGGGTTGGTGCGGATCCGCTCGTTCATCGTCTCCAGATTGGGTGCTTGCGGAAACTTGGAAAACTTCTCTCCGGATGCCTCACTCATCCTAAAACAAAGCACCCGACTAAAAACTCGGACTTTTATCATGTTAATTTGGCAATAGCCCAGAAATAATGTCAACACAATAAAAATTCCCGAAAAAATTTCAAAAATTGCCTTTTTATCGTCACATTTCTGGAACCTTTTAGTTCAAACTAAATTCTTCCTGTAGAACCTTCTAGCGGTGTTATTTTCTATTATAGGAACTGTAGCCGTGTTTTTGGCAGTTTTTATGGATAAATCAAAGATTTGCCGCCTTCATTATGTTCTTCGACTCGTTAGGAACACTGACATACTGATCTTCCTTTAACAACACAATTTTGCCGGGCGTTGTACTGCAGAACAATTTACAACTTATTGTTAACAAGAATTCTGGTATATTTTGTAAAATCTTCATCTATCATTGTCAGTGCTTCGAAAGAAGTATCAAAACTCGGAAAAAACGCAAACAATTCAATTAAAAATTCTCTATCTTGAATCACATAAAACTAAACTCATACTGCTGATTGATAATCAACAGATTATCGCGTTTGTCATGAAATACGAATATCCTTACGTGTCAGAGCCCATTCCACCGTCCTGCAGATGGTATCGCGCTCGGAATGCCGCCAGATGCGCGTAATACACCGGAGTCGGGATGGAAACGCTGCGATTGCAGCGGGCATACACAAAGGACAAGTAGAAACTGAACAACTGGATCTGGTCGGCGGAGAGCTTGCTGTCGTCGTACAGGACGTGGTAGTGGGCTGGGCGGCTAGTTCCCTGCAGAAATTGGCGTCGAATGATTGTGGACAACGGAATTCATACAATACTGCGAATTTCTACGAGTTTAAAGGCCAAAGTATTTTCGAATGCTAACAGGTGTCGTATTTCCTATGTACGTAGTATAAACTTGAAAACAAATGCTTTTGTATTAATTTTAAAATGAATTGCACACATATATGAATGATAACAGTTTAGAAACTGTAAGAAATTACAACCGTTAAATGTCTATAATTAACAGTAATTTTGAACAAAAATCTGAAATATTTTAAATAGAATCAAGTTAAACAGAATTAAATTAAATAGATTAAATCGAATTAAACAAAATTAAATTTAAAATGTTAACTTAATAAGAAATTAAAGTTCAAAATAATTATACAATATACAGTGCATAGACGGCTCAACAAAGCCCAGTGAAGGCGTAAAAAGTGAAACACAGGACCATCCTGATTTACCTGGATGCCGCCATGGCTGACCATGTAGAAATCAAACTCCTTGAAATGCGTGATGCCCGTGTCGACCACAGTTCCTACACAATGCACACAAGAACCATTATAAAAGGTATAAAAATAAACTGAAAAATTAATAAAATTTCGAAAAGAAGAAAACATGATTAAAATAGACAAAATTAAAATAAATACAAATGAATAAATAAAACATGGTTAAAAAAATTCAAACAGTATAGTTCAAAAGAATAGCTGACTGCATACCGGGCGGGACATTTCCCGACTTGGTGTTGGCGTCCCGTTCATTAGCGTAAAACAAGCGAACGTGATGGCGCTTGCCGACGACGATATACGTGATGGGCGGATTATACGATCCGTCCGGAACCAGTTCACGGCAGGCCTGCTTGATGGCCTTGACCTCACGTTCCATCACCTGCACAACGACAAATTCCGCAAAAATTTTGGATATAATCCACAAAAAAAAACTACCAGAATGTCTATATTATGTGCTGTGTAATGTTGGATTTATTACGTTTTAATTTGTCGGCAATATTATGGCATAGAAGAGGTCAAATCAATAATTTAACTGCATGACCAACAAAATATCTGTACATCAATTAATCGGTAATAAATTAACAAAATAAATTAAGCAAATTAAAAACGACGCATACGTAATAATAATTGCATTAATCGCTCAAGCATATTTAACATAACTTTCATAAATCCTAGTTTTAGTGAAATGCTGATACTATTCAATAGTTAGAAAACATTTGAGTAACTTTAACTGAATAAATAATTTATTATTTCAAATATTTACTGTTTATAAACATTTATTATTTATGAATATTCACTGTCTATAAGTATTTATTATTGATGAATATTTACTGTTTTTAAATATTTTTTATTTAAACTAATTTAACATTACTTCATAAATAAATATGAATAAATTTACAATAATTCTAGGTAAATTCCACTAAGTGAAATTACTTGTTTATATTGTCCTTCGGACACGCCGTCCCGATAAAACACAATCTGCTGCGGTTCCGCCTTGGCCCTGTCGACAAACTCCTTCATCAATTCGCGCACCATGGCGCCCAGATTCGTGATGATTTCCTGCGTCGCGGATTTCTTTTCCGAGTTGGGGTTGCGCTTGAACTGCGCGCCCACCCGGTGAATATACTTGGTGAATGTGCTGTCGCAGCTGGCCACTACCGCCGCAATCGACGGCTTGGCAATGTCCTCCCCGAAACCCGGGTGGGTAACATCCGCCCCGAACACAATCGTCGGCTGCAATTATTATATTATATTTTTAATATTATTTTATTATATTAAATTATTTTTACCCTAAAAAAAATATAATAATAATAGTAATAATAATATAATAAAACAAAAATATAATAATTTGATTAAAATTTGATAAAAAAATCACAAATATTTTTAACATATATTTTCCTGATTTAAACACCGTATGAAATCTTTTTCCAGAATATTTTATGATTATTAAATTTTTAATGTTCTCTTCAGATAAAACTGTTTAATGCTAATTCGGATAATTATGGCGTATACCTTGTCAACAAAGTACGCCAGTGGCGAGCTGGTCGGACACTTATCCAGCGTGTTGTTGATGTTGTTGACGCCGCCCAGTTTGGCGTTGACCTTTAGGAGGAGATTCCCGGCATACTGTGCCAATCCCTTCTGCATGTTGTTCATCAGGGTCTTGATCAACACCACCTGCAATACCACAATTTTCACACTTGAATGTCACTATTTTTGACGGTGTTCTTGATTCAGATATACAGATATTTATATTTTAAATATGATCGTTCGATTCCATGCTGTAACCTGACGCATGTATTAATTTTAGAATTTTATATGTAATTTCATTATGTTTAGACGTGGCCGGTTACCTTGGAAAAACTTTTTCTCATTTTTTATAGTTTTATTCTGCGGTCAGTTTTCCATTTTTCTCCTTTATCAATTTTTTATCGACATTTAGTAGTCTCTGCAATAATTTTTAGTACCGTATACAGATACAGTCCGTACACTGTGTCGTATTTAATACCGTCTGTACACTTGGTTCTGTTTTCAAGATTTACTATATATTTTCAATATTTTTTAATATTTAACATAAATGTTTTACTGTATTTTAGGATTTTAATTTATTTCCTATTTATTAGATTTTTGTTTATATACACATTTTTCTAATATGCTATTGTTTTTATTTCTTTTTTTATTACTTTTATTTATTTTTCGTTCATATTTATTTTTAAATACATTAACATATATTTGGAAGCAGTTTTTTTATCGTTATTGCACCTGTGTCGGCACGCCCCATTTCACATCCCCCGCCTTCTTAATATCTGCGTACAATCCGCGATGCCCGACCAGAATCATGACCAACTGAACCTCCAGTCCTTTCTTGTCAAAATGCATCCCAATCTCCTCGATAACCCGCCCAAAATCCGGGTGTTCCGAGTCAGCGTCATAACGGTACGGCTGCTGGATGCGCATACCGCGCGCTTGTCCCAACTCGGTGAATTTCCGCAGAAAATCGTCCAGCATCCGGATGTCCCGGAAATCAGCGAGAACGACCACGGACCAGGCTTCCAGCGGCATCGGGAGAACGAACTGGGTAGTACGAGTGTCCCAGACTCCTAAACAAAAAAATAAGTAAGAAAGACGAAAATTAATTACAAAAAATCAGACCTTAAATCCAGTTTAAATTAAGAATTAAAAACAATAAATTTACATTATTAATCGAAACTGACTACAAATCGAACAAAAAATAAATCCGCAATAAACTGAATTCAAAAACCAAATCTTAAATCCATTTTAAACTAAAACTTACATTAAAATAAATTTACATAAATAAATAAATTTAATAAAAAAAACAAATAACTTTAATAAAATAAATATTTTTTTATTTAAATAAATAATATTAACACAAACTGAATAAAAACTAAATCCACAATAAACTGAATTCAAAAAATCGAAAATAAATCATGTTAAATAGAAAAAATTACCCCGAAAACAAAATTACTGATCTCAATAATACTCAATACAAAATAAATAAAAATAAATTTACTTGAACCGATAAATGTCACTTTGAACTAAACGTGCAGTAAATAATCTTTAACAGCTCAATTCAATTTTTTTCCCGAAATTAACTGCAATCAAACGCCTTAAAAAATACCCCTAAGCCCGCCCTACGGCCTGTTTTTTTAAAGGTCACCAGACAAAATATAAGCTGTTCGTTCAGCTAAAAAGCAATCAAAATACGGTATTTCCGCCACACAGTTCTTACCCATTGATTCTTCAACATTCAGGACTTTCTCATTCCGCTGCCCGATTTTCGGAACGGGCAGGATGCGCCCGGTGACGGCCTGCATATCCTTGGACACCTGGATACCAAACTGCTGCATGTGCGCGCTGTTGTCGTAGCCCACCGCTTGCAGGCGGATGTCCTGGATCTGCTTTTTGCGCAATGGAGCTGCAGAGAAAATAATTATGCGACATAAATTATTACAAATTTCCATTTTTATTGTCACTAATTTAAATTGATATTTAATTGTAAAAAATCATAGCGAAAATATTAAAAAACTGTGATCAAAGGTCATGAAAATTCAACGGAAAATTTTATTAGAATGACAATAAATTGTAAACTTAAATTGTAAATTTCTGTTGTATATTTCAAAATAAATTGTAAATTTTTGTGGATTTTAATGAATTTTTTATACATTTACAGCTGAACTTTTTGTTGAATTATCCATGAAGAAATATGACTAAAACAGAAACCTAACTCAAAATCAAACCAGTTTTTTCCTGGCACCAGCAAATTGGCTTTCTTCGTTTTTTTTAAATAACTTATTATATTTTTCCTGCTTTACGCAACCAAAACACTGGTCGTGATTTTTTGAATTTTTTATTTGAATAATATTTTCGCTGGTTTTCGGCAAGGAGTAAATTTTATTCTTTTTCATTTGTCTAAGTTTTTTAATTGATTTTTGGTTTGCTAATTTGACACATGCAAACGATACCTGGTTTGGCGCAGGCTCGGACCATCGTTGCGGTCTGCTGATCGGTCAGTTTGCGCTTGACCTTCTGTCCCTCAACCACCACACACAATTCGATCGGGAGAAAGCATTTGCTCGATGTCTGCAAAAATTGAGTTTAACTGCAGTATTTTACTATATTTCGATTTACCTAATTTTTTTTAAAAATTAACAAATTTTTCCTAATCTTCCTAATTATTTTTAAAATCGAAATGCAATAAACAAATTAATAAAACAAATTAAAAAAATTATCAAAATGTAGAAAAAATATTCACATATTTTTCCAAATAGGCAAAATCGAAATTAAATCAACTCAATTAATTCCAGACAAACAAATCCAATTAAAACAGTAAACAAAATTACGAAAAAACTTTCATAACCATATTTCATAAATTAATAATCAAAACTTTCACTAAACGAATCAAAATACATATATAAAAAAATTTAATCGAGCATAATTTATTCAAAATCAGTGGTCAAATTAAATTAAATTAGAAATGAAAACAAATTAAAACACAATCTTCTAAATTATTTCACCTCAACCATAGGCAGACCCGGATATTTTAGCCGGTAATTATATTGCTGCAAAAAATAATCCGCCACCAGCACCGTCTCGCCCTTCATATCAAACGCGCACTTCTCGGCCGTCTCCCGCGACAACTTGAATATTGTGTAGAAGCGGGTCTTCCCTTCTACAGACGTTTGCACCTAAACAAGCAACAACATAAATGACAAACCCACGTAATTTAAAAAAAAATAATACGCACAATATATAACTACACGTAGCCAAAAAATGACAATAACAGTAAATAAAAAACAGTAAAAGGATTAAAAAAAATAAAATAAAAAGCAGAATTTATTCAGTAAACCGGTAAAACAGTTGAATGACCCATTATTACGTAAAACTTAATTATTTTTATTTGTAAATAAAATAAAAATAAAACAAGTACATAATATAACAAATAAATCAAAAAATAAATCAGAAATAACAGAAACGTTAATTGAGTTGTTTCTCAATTCTCAGTATTGGATACCTGTAGTCCCTTGACGTCCGCCATCAACTGGCGCCGCTGCTGCTCGGATAGGTTGCGCAGGGGCGGGGCATCCGGGCGCAAACGAAGGATGGCCATCATCAGGTTATACAGAGGCATGTTCTCGTAGAACACGCAGTGGGCCACGTCCAGGTTCAGGGACATTTTGAACTGACATGGACGAGCACTCTACATATACACAGAGACTTATTAATAAAGTAACACTAACGCGTGGCGCTAATTTTTTGTCCCTCTGCGCGTGGTTCCATAGCTCCCGCCACTGGTGTGCGATTTCCGTACTTGGAACGTATTTTTGTAGACAAACTATATGACTATAAATTCATCATGCAAAGTTCGTTTAAAAGTGCGAGACAACGGTGGAAGAAATTTTTATTGAAATCGACCGAAACTGGATGATGTCCGAAGAACGAATTTAAAAAATTTCCGTTTTGCTTAATTTCGTGTACCATCCCTAGCCAAGGGTACGTTTGCAAATGCAATACAGTTCGAAAGAGCATTCTTTTCTCTATCAAACCGTATGCATCTCTGCGTCCTGCAATTAAATACTAAGCAAAGCTGTATGAAAACATCCACCCCGCCAGTTTGGAATTCTCGTGACGAACCCAGCCGCGACTGGTTAGCTCACTGATTTCTGGTCGGTTGTCATCATTCCGAGCTGTTTTAATTTTCTCGCATACTCCATCCACTAATGTATTGAAATTAGGCAGACAGACCCATTTTATATCGCCCACACGAAAGCAATATTATTTGCTCCGAGGACAGATAAGTTGTCAAATAATAAAAGTAATAAATTATGGAAATAGTGCCAAAAGGTCTGGCTTATTTGTAAGTTCCCGTCAACAAACCAATCTGTATCTGGCATATACAACGAAACACGGACATTTGTTTGTCGTAATGATGAAAAGACGCACGCCGAATTCTTTAAATGCCAGGGGAGCGGCGTGACCTTTCATCTTCAGGGCGCGGGACACGAAACAAAATCACCAGCTTTTGTTAGGGCTGCGTCCCACCTGACCTTCGTAATTTACCCGAATTGTTAAACACTGCTTTTGAAGAGATTGAACTGCCCTTCAAAATGAACCATCGTAAGATGGTGAGCGACTACTGGCGCTGCAGATATTAAGTGCGAAACCTTGGGACAAAATTTAAGCGCCACCCGGTAGGCATACATGCATTACAAACCAACATATCGAGTAATTTAATATTTATTTTACTCGTTAGAAATTGAAATAAATAGTTCTCTATAATACAAAAAAAATGAACTAAAATATAAAAATAACAATAAAATAATATTTCAATTATATATAAAGTATTCTTATAAGATAAAAATATTAAAACATACGTGTACGGACCGGTGTACGTATACTTGTTACAATCAATACAGAAGCTGCGTATTACATTATTATTTGTTAGATTGTTAAATTTTTACGGTTATTGGTTTACTGTACGATTTCTGTTTTTGCGACGAAAATTCAGTGATCTTGTAGATAATAATTAAAAAACCTCAGCTGCCATAAAACATTACACTTATCAAAGGAATAAACCAAAAAACTTAAATAAAAATGAATTGCGATATGTAATAAAATCCATGGTAAAACGGGAACTTCTAAATAATTTTCGATTAATAATTTTAATTAATTCTCCGATAATTTTTTAAAACTTACTGCATAAAATCCCAGCCAGGTAATGCGGCCCTCGCCCAAGGCGAAAGCATTGTGGTTGAAGGAATAATACGAACGTCCAACCGGCACGTTTTTATTAACGGCCAGGGCTGCTTCGCGCAGCACTGTGTTGACGCACGAAATCACGTGAACTGGCAATTCGGAAATGCGCCCTTCCATCGCATCCTTCAGCACGCTCCTTGAAAAAAAATAATTGTTCTGCTTAAGAGTTTTCGCAACCAATTACAATTTTTTTTAATCAGGTAATTAATTTAAACATTTTTCAGTTTTGTTCAATTGGGAGACATTAAATACAGCAGATAAGCCGATTAAAGTTTCTTCTGGAACCGCACATTTCAAAACTTTTTAAACAGCAAAATTAAAATTAAAACAGTCAACCTATGAAAAAACTACGATAATAAAACACCAATTAACAATAAGCTCTAAAGAATACAAGGAATAAAAGACCAGAATTACGACTATCTGCGAAACTCCTGCAAATTATTACTTTTAAAGGATGAAATTTTTAACAGCAGAATTTTTTTACATTAAAGAATAACTTTCAAAAAGTATTGAAAAAACCGGAAACATTATACGCAAAAATTCGAAATTACGATGGCGGAGTTTCCAGAAGAAGAATTAATAAAAAATAAACGCATTATTAATAAAATCAATATTGCAGGAATTCTCGGAAGATAAAATCAGTAAAAAATTAAAGAATCGCTAAGAAAAAATTAATAAAAAATAAAGCGGTAAAACAAGAAAATAAAAAAATGTGTACAATTACCACATAAAAATTGTAAAAGCCTCCACAAAACAATCCTGATCCATACAAAAGTGAAAGCTTACCAGGCAATGCGCAGCGGATTGCACGCCTGAAAGATGACCCGAACAGTGGCGCGTCGGTTCGGTCCATCCCGGGGCAGCACCACGTCCACCTCCAGATTGCGATCACACCGTTTGACTGCCACAGCGTTGGGGTTGTCCAGCTCCACCACGGAGAAGAGATTGCTCTCTCCGTCAAACACTGGCAGCTTCCCACGGAACAACGCATTCTTCTCCTAGAATGCACAACATTATACGTTTTCACCATATTATTCGATTATTATTATCAAAACGGCAAGGTACGAATTGGCCTATCGGTGACGTCACTTCCGATTAACAACCCAACAACGAAATACTTACCGGAATTGCAAGTGAAATTAACTGAAAATTACCAAATTAAACTGAAATATACTGAATTGAATTAGAAATTAAACTGAACAAGATTAATATAGAATAATTTCGATATAATTAGAATTAAGTAAAGGTTACTAAATTAAACTGAAGTAAAAAAATATTAAAACTGACTAAAATTAACATAAAATAAATTCGATAGAAACAAACCTAACTGCAATTTATTAAATTAAACTGAATTTTACTGAGTTAAACAGATATTAAAACAGAACAAAATTAATGTAAAATATATTCAAGGTAAAGATCCACTCCCTATGTATTTTAGCACTAAATTCAGATTAAATGAAATAAAACGAAATTTGAAAAAAGATAAATGAGTCAACAGTTAACTGATAAATATTAACGGAAAATGAATCACAATTAATAAAAATGATAAAAAATAGAGAAACAATCAACAAAACTATAATCACAATAAATCAAGTTCCTAAAACGAATCAAGTTCTGCATGATCAAATCGGTAGATTAAACAAATCGGAAATTTGTTTAGTTAAAATTAATCAAAAAATAAATATCAAATAAAAATGGTTAGAAATAGACAAGCAAACAACAAAGTCATAATTCCAGTAATTGAACCGCATAAAATTTTGGGTGATCAAAATGGTTAGTCAAGAAATCGGAGATTAATTTAGTTAGAATAACAGAAAACAAATACCAATAAAAAATAGACAAATAACAATTCCAGTTAATCAAGTGCATACAGTACTTCACTATACCTCGATCAGTTGTGCAATGGCGCGTCGGCGCGTCTCCTTCAGGACAGGCTTATCCAGGACAACCAGTTCCGGTTTGACGTCCAGTTTCTGGAGGTCATCCGCCAGGTCACGGGGTCGGTCCCCGCCGCCGGTCTCGCGACGAGGATAGGCCAGACGCTGCATGTCGACATGGTAATGGTAGAAAAACCCCTCATTGGGCAGGTCCAGGGAAAAGTGATTGGCCAGCAGGCGGATGGGCCGGCCTAGGGTGCCCGTGTTGGGCCGGTTCACCGAGATCATCTCCATTTTTACTGAAAGACGGAGTCACTGAAAGGCGATCCATACAGTACCAGAAAAATGCAAAACAGTTATGCAATTTAATTTCAATTTCAAATAAATAAAGTTTACAATTAACATCACTGTCTAGTTAATTAGTACAGAAAACCTACTACTGATACAGTGTGTAGTAACAATAATGTTGACACATTTTGAAAAATTGTGAAAAATGTAACAATTTAATATTAACAGTAATTTATTTTTTATTACACTTGTACAATCATTTTCGATTTATTTGCTTATCCAATGTTAGTAAAAAAAGATGATATTAATTCCTCCTTTTTTACATCATTATTATATAATTATAGGAAAATAATATACCATTTAAGAATTAGTGCAGTTTCCGAAAGTTCCCAAGCAGGTTTTGTCAGTTTATGGTCAACCCACTACTTGTGTGCATACTTCAAAGTATCACTCCAACGCTGTTTTTTGTTGAGAAATCGGTAAAAGGTTGTTTTTGAAACTGAAGAAAGCAGATCTACTTGTTCTGTATTCCACCGGGAAAATATGCGCTGTAATATAATTAGTTTTATTTTAACTACTTCTCATGCTAACAGGAAAAGTTTTTATTTGATTTTGGGAATTTTCACGGTGTCGACATTGCTGTTGGGGTATCGCGTCGCCGGATGAAACTTTTAGCCTAAACGTCCGTATCTGCGTATACACTTTAACGGTTAAAGTTTAATCAACACTCTTCTATATTCTGCACTATTTTATTTTATTGTTATAATCTTATTATCTGTTTTTGTCTCTTTTCCGTTGAAAAATTCATACAGGCACGTTGACACGTACAGTACAGTACCACAGTTTTACTAGTTTCCATAATCATCGCAATGATCGCAAAACTCGTGAGTTATTAACTCAAACATTCAGACTTGCATCCCAACATGACACAAGCAGAGAATAAACCTTTCGAACTCAGCTCTACTGTTCAACGGCGTAACCACTACGAGCTGGAATTTGAAAATTCCCGGTTTGCCGGTATAACGGTACACGTCGCCATGTTCGATCGAATCGAATCAACCAAGATTCAAGAAGACTCGAAAAGAAAATTTGACTTGGTAAGTTGTAACGCACTGCAAGCATGCAAAGTACCACAAAATCCATTACTCCACAACGAAAACCGAACAAGACGCCAATAAGGCAATATAGTTCACGTTGTTAACAATACTCAGCTACAGTCACCACTGTTCAAAAAGCAAAGACTACAGAGTTTAAGGCTTCAGGAACGCTGCAGTCAGCCAGAGCAGTTCCTGTTCAAAAGCACGCAGTTTCTAGCAAGACTTACCTATTCAGTGTGTCTCCAGCTTTCCAGTTAACGACAAGCAACACAGGAAGAAAAGCACTTCAAACCAACAAAAAAACAACGGAGTTTTGTAGCTGCAAGCAACCGGGGAAACTGGGAAGAAACCGTCCACAATTCGACTGCGCAGCGAATGATCAGTGCGTCAGCGATTAATCTGTGACAGCTCAAGTGACTCCATCCACAATGCTACATGATACGGAGCATGTCAAAGCCTGCACTGGGTCATAGTTGCGGGGCAACGAGATCATGTTTACCGCATCGCCTTTGTTCTTCAATTATCGAAATGCTCCAAAATCTATGTAAAATGTTGCTACGCAATAAAGTGAATACGCGCCAGCACAGTGCAGAAAAAGCTGCAGAGTGATTCGACAACGGACGGTTTTGATTGGTCAACACTGTATTGAAAGTTTACTCGATATTGAAGTACATTTAGCGCGGTACACAAATTTTCGGGTTTGTACGATATATTTTATTGCGTAATATTGCATTTGCAGTGTTTGCAGCTTCGCTTGGCTTCTTTTGTAACTTTTAGAACTTCGGTTATCTGTTCCCTAACGTTTTGATTTTTGGGACTTTTTGGACTGTTCTCTCGTTCTACAAGGTACGAAATCAGATCAGATTTTCGGATAAAGTGTCAAAAGCAATTTGTCGGGTTCTGCATGATTTAAGAATATTAAAAAACAATAAGAAAAAACAGAGCAGAACAGTAACAAAAAAACTAGTAATTCAGAAACCCGTTTTCTTGTTGTTTGAACATTTTGTTTTAGCGACATGGATCTAACCAAACTGCTAAGCAAGGACGTTGGTGATTTACTGACAAAGTACGCGGCTGCCACCGGCACAACAACGGACGAGGTTTTCGGTGCCATGATGGGAGCCATGCAGCCGTTACTCACCGGTGTCAGCATTCAGTTGAGTTTCTCTGGTAGCAGGACCAGACTAAATGTTTTGCATGTCGATCCAGTTATAACGGAGTAACCGCAAATCCGCAACTAAGTAGTAACGTACGCTTCACGCATCAGATGACCTCTTGTACTTTGTTATGTAGCCGGATGTGCACTCTTTCAAAATTTAATATGCTTAAAGTTGACCTTTTCGAAAAGTAGTCATTTCTTCGACGTATTACTTATATTTGTACTGAAAGGCGCTAACGACAGGACTTTTGACTGTATATACTAACGGCGGGCGATAAAGTCGTCAAGAGCGATCTGAACATTGTCGCCCCAGATAACACCGGAAATGCGGGAAAGTGCGCGGTTCGGTTACAAGAGATTCGCAACAATGTCCTGGATCCGAAGAAGTAAGCTGTTACGATAAGGACCCGCTTATTTCAGTTTGTAAATGAACGCTTAGAGGCGCAAGATCCTACAGCAGGCTTTATCAGTTCAAGGGGGTTCTTTTGCCCGTTCGAAATCGTCCATTATTTCTGCCACTTTGCAGCCCTCGCGAGGCGCCTCTGTGACAGTCTTAGGAACAGCAAATCAGATTTTAGTAATAACTTTAAGAATAAATACGAATACTAAATTTAAGAGTAGTCCAGACTTCCTTTGGTTTACATAATAGGTGACCTTTCGAAGCCTGTAAAAGGGTGTGAAGCGGTATGAGTTCCAACGTCAGTATAACTGATTCTACCAGCTCGTTTGTATCACTTTGCCAATGATCCTGCAGTTTATCACTGATTTCTGCACAAAAATCATAAGGTCAATCTTTCGTACTTGGATTCCTAGAAAATTAGAACAGATCGGCAAAAAGACCAGTAAACTGCAAACTACAGATTCCTTTTCCGTACTAGTCTTTACGTTTCTTTAGAGCGAAACAACTGGTGGAATCGGGTGCCAGGCGTGTAGAAACCGATCCCGTATCCGGCAAACAGGTAGATCATTCCAACATTCTCAGATTACTATGCTAAAACCCCTCGAACTCCATTAAGCATAAATATAACGTTCTTTGAAACTTTACGCCTACTACATTCACATTCTTGCGTCTTAATCTGCAGAAAGCCAACTTTGATGACAAGACCACCGACGCTCTATTCGTTCTCAAACAAGAAAGCCTGAAAGACGTGGTAATTATAAAGAACCAAGAGCTGGATGGAAACTATCTCCTCATCGGAGGAAACCGGCCCGCTCCCAGTCAGCCGAAAAAGTCAAAGAAACAACGGGAAAGCGACGTAAAGGTCATCAAGGAGGCGGAGAACGTATTTGCCAACATGTTTAGCAATATGTTGAATATTCAGCAGAAGACATTCCGGGTGACACCCGAGGCGGAGAAGAAGTTTAAAGATGCTCTTGGAAAGTAAAGGGTTGAAGTACTGAGCGATTCACATTTATGAGAATTGACATTTACTACCGAAGCGCGAGTGATCCATAGTGTACTTGTTTTGTAACGACAGTTCTCCTTGTTATTGCTTACCTCATTATTTATTTATGTTTGTGCTACTTCCCGCTAAACAATGTGCGCAAGCAGAATTAATATGACATCAAAATTAATTGTCATTCTTACTAAAATACTTTTATTTTTACCTGTTGATTGTTTGTGTGCATTTTGCCATGCTGAAAAATTCAAAACGATGAAAGTTTCTCAAACTCAAAGCTTGGGTATTAATAAGTTTCGCGGTATTCGGTTGCCATAATTAATAGCGATTTAAATAAATTCACGAGAGATCAAATCAAAATATCATTAAATAAAAGATTCTGCTTCGGAAAAGATCGCATTTTCTACAGTCTGTGCGCAGGATTAACCGAGAACAATATGTTGCACAAAAATTTGACTGATAACGGTATTTCGCAAAAAACTCGAAACAGTCAGATAACTAGTCGATCCTGGCAACGGTCGGGTAGTTTGACCAGTGTCCTCCCAGTTGCGAATGGTAACCGCCACCCAGTGTGGCAGTGCCGTTGATATTTCCAGATCGTACCGTACAACAACAGAGCACTGGACAGGTCAACTTTAGTGCACCGATATCGAAGATCGACTGGATAAGATCTCTGATGGATTTCTCCAAGTTTCCACGAATTCTGACTGCCTGTCACTTCCTTGTCCTCTGTCTCTTTCTCCATTTTTTTGAGCGCTAGTTTTCACTTCCTCAATAACATTACTGGACGTTTGAGTGCAGCTGCGACTCCAGTTTTCCGGCATAATTTAAAAGGTAAGACACTTACGAACGGAATTAGTTTTTATTCCCTGTATTGGTGCGTACTTTCTTATATCTTAGTTTCTGCATTTTTACTGAATAAAACTTCAGTTTTTTCATCCTTCCATGTTCTGCAGTCTGTTCTAACCGCACGAACTGTCGCGAATCGCGTGTAATTCAGATTTCTTGCTCCGTTTTATTTTCTTTTTTAGCTCTGTTCTGTCTTCATCTATACTTATTTCGTAACAGTCGCTGTTTATGGCTTTGCTGGCGATATGTCCGTTATAGTTTCGCTAATAAGTGTCCACTAGATTTGACAGTTTTAGTCTTTGGGCTGTCCGCCTGCTACACAGAATAACAAGAGATTCTTCGACATTCTAGGTGAGTATTGAGGATTTACATAGTTCAGTGTGCATTTGAGGATCGAGATGGCTTTGGTCAATCGTCCCAACACGGGCACCCTCGGCCGGCCCATCTGCCTGCGCGCCAACCACTTTGCCCTGGATTTCCCCACGGACGGCCACTTGTTCCACTATCACGTGGAAATGCAGACCCTGGCATTCCGGCTGCCCCCGCGTGACCTTTCGGGCAGTCCCGGCCAACCCGGGGTGATCGTCCTGGATATGCACGTGCCAAAGGATACCCGCCGGCGGGCTATCGCCCAGCTGGCCACCGTAAGAATTACATATTTTAATTATTACTATAATGTAATTAATATTTTAATTAATATTTTAATATGATATTTTAATTATATTTCAATATTCTATAAAAATTACAGTTTATCGCATGAATTAAATTATGGATTATTAATTATTAGTATGATCAGTTTTACATGCAGGGTTCTCATTTATCTGTACGCAAAATAGTATAATTAAGCATTTATTGTTCTTATGGGGTGAATTATGTAATCACAGTACATGTTTATTATATTCTAGGGTGAATTATAGTTATTAACGATAATTGTAGATGAACTATTACACTAATTGTAGATCTGTACAGTGTACTGGACGCTAAGTTCTCGATTTATATAATTTTTATCTTTGTTTTGTGTGGTACGGTATTTTATTCTAGAATTTTTATATTATAATTTAAATAAAAAAATCGTTTTATTTGCGATTCGGCATTGGATGATGCTGAAATCTTGAACTCCTCTCATGCAGGAGTGTAAGGGGCTGTTTCGAGGGCAGCTGCCGGTTTTCGACGGGGAAAGCGATTTATACTCGTCGGTGGAACTGGCCATTCCGAATCCCGCGGCGGCCAA
>JAQGAU010000217.1:0-34164 GCA_034698045.1 Paramacrobiotus richtersi
CCCATCCTGCACGTCATCACCAGGGCCCGACCAGATAAGATGACCGCCGATCAGCGAAAAGCCATTGACGATATCACGGACAGCGTCCTGGCACCGTACTGTTTTTCAGCCACAGACATTCCTCAACAGTTGTTCACGGACAGTAAACCCGTTTGCGAGTTATCCGACTATACCGGGTGCGCGGAACGGGCCTTTACCGCGCTCAACCAGGACATTAGAAACGGCACGAGCAACTGAGTTCGGACGTAGAAAGCCGGCATTTTGATTGGTCTGGTTTTTTACAATGGTTCTGCCTTCGTAACGTTCTAACTAGCGTAGTCTTATTTAATGGTAAAGTGTAACTTATTTTGCGTTAAAATGGATCCCCTGCAACATGATAAAGCAGTGTCAACAATTGAACAGCTTGTTGGATGGGCGTAAGCTTGACCGAGAAATTAATTTCATTTCTCAACCGAAATCACTCGGTCAAATGGTTTCTAGTGCAGTCATCTGAAACGAATGCAGTTACGAGCACTGCATAACGCCTAGAAGTCAAATGAAACAGATACCTATGCATTAGTTCGCCGTCACCAAAATACTTAATCAAAGGTTTAACCTTACCTTTGCTACGACATCAAGCTCGTTGTACGACGTCATAGCGTGCAAAGTGCTTTGCAGTCTTATGGAGTTATGTTGTCCTGTTTGTCAAGTGTCTGTTAAGTATTAATGCATGACGTAGGTACATCTGAACGTAATGCTTTGGGATTTGAAGGCTACTTCAAAAAGAGATGACAAAGTTCTTTGGACTGATATATTATCATTACGGTTGAAAAAAAAGGCGCCGATGAAGGTCAGTCTTGGTCACAAGCTCGATGATCTTTTGAGTCAGTAACTGGCATTGGTACGAATCAAAGGTTTTGAGATGGATCGGGAAGCAGTTAATCGTGTAGTCGGAGTGAAGACTGATTTATTTCCGGTATGGGTACAATGAACGTATGCATGATAAATATACAGAGCGAGTTCACTGTCCGTTGTACGGTATCTTCGCAAAAGATACGGACTCGCACATATGATATGCCTCAAGCGTCCATGCACGACGGGTTGATCGATTATATTGGATTCGACTGCGAATTCGCCCCCTCACAATCACGATTCTCTGTATTCTAAGCTAGTTAATTTATGCTGAAGACGTTCCATTTGGTGGCAAAGTGAGGGGGTCCATTTGTAAGAGCTTTACGTCCTTCGGATTTTTGAGTCGGTTTATGAAAAAGCTGAAGGATTCACAACCACTTTATGCCGAGGTTTTCGTAATGTAAGATTTTGCTTAGTAGTAAAATGCATTAGCGCTCAGTAATAAAGTCCATCAATTAGTTCGTGTTCCTTCCACCGTAATTGACGCGTTCATTTACTCGAATCGACATCTTTACTTTTTGCAGATACTTCCGTTATATTAAGCACAATCTATCATTTTAACCGAATAAGTTAACTTCTGCAAGATCATTCGAGTTACGAAACCGCAGTTCGAAATGTAAGATCATCGTCAGTTTGGCCTATTTATCTTGTGGGAAGCCTACTTATTCGGTGTACAGTAAACAGTTCTTAATCCTTGTTATAGACCGTTCTCGACTGGTTTCCTTCTTGCACGTTTTTAACAATAGCTTGCGACAACGGTGCCAGGGAAAATCATGATTAATCACGGAAGTGAATGCGTTTTGATGGTCGCACTAACACTCATCCTGTTCGGTCAATGTCAGGGACAATACGCACCCACTGGAAAAGGTTGTGGCATTCCAGTCGTCGTCAACACGGTTCCGATTCCTGATCCAGCTCAGGTACATGGCTAATCCTCTTTATCTTTCGCAGTCAAATGTGTGCTTTGTGTTTATAATTACTTGTTGCCATTAGTATCTGTATTCAGTTGGACTGAAAATATCTGATTTTTGGTAGTTGGCTGGAGTATGGTACAAACATCGACAGTCTGGCAGCGTGACAACCAATCAAATCTTCCATCACACTGCAGTGAACCGTACGGCATTGCCGTTTTCAACGACACCGGCTGTCGGGACGCTGATTCAAATGGGACAGTACAACAATCCCGACACCACGAACTGTGTCCATCGCTATTACATGGGTGCATGTGGCGTTAATGGACAATGTACCGGAAAAGGAGTGACTTCCGTGGACGGGTATATTCCCAGTAAGCAAAAAGATTCTAATTAGTTAACGGTCCAATTGCTCGACTAGCTTCACGTGCAAAATTCATAAGAACAGATAGTGAAATATGATCAACATAAATCTCCATCAGGTACGCAGACGATAAAACGTAAGTACGCTCTGTGCACTGCGTCACATGTGATCAATATTTGAACAGTACCAAAGTCAAACTAATGTACAAAACTAATGTATCAAACCTTTGCCGCTTTGATTTATTACTTTCTTTTTCGTCTTTGATATAGTATCGAACGACTTCAATATGCTGTATCTGGATATTGACAACTTCTACGTGGTCTATTTGTGTGCGAAACCCAATTACAAAAGCGGAATGTGTGATCGGCCATCTTTCCATGTGATTTGCCGGAAGAGACCGGACCAGATGAGCGCTGACCAAATAAAGGCCATGGACGATATTGTTGACGCGGTTCTCGCGCCGTACTGTTATTCCTCTTCGGACATGGCACTACAGGTGTACACAAATGATAAACCATTTTGTCCCCAGATAGACTATCCAGAATGCGTCGGGAAACTTGTTATCGGGATGAACAACGAGATTAACAACTCAGTTAGCAATTGAGCAAAGTTATCATGGAAAGCGTAACGGCATTTTTGTACTGTCACTATACTGCACACTTCATTACGCACCTAAATGGATGATCGTTTATTTATTGTCTTGCTACTGTTCTGTTATCCTCCAGTCATCAATCACCAGCCTTGAAAAACAGGTTGAAGACTGCGTTTTTATATACAGCGATAAATTATGAATGAGTACGCACAGCAGTATTACAGAAAATGTTTTCCGTGTTCGTGTTATTAGACGCTGTTGTGGTTTTCACGCATCCACATTAAAAACTTCACGTCTTCGACCTTCTCAAAAACAAGCCTGGGCAGTGGGCACGAATATTAGCTACAGCTGTTTCGTTACTCTGCACGAGCACACAACTTACATCCGCTTTTGCGTGGCATCCATATAGTAAATGTTCGTCCAATGTAACCAATTATCGACTTGTCGCTTGGGAACATGGCTCAGTTAGAACGGAAAAACAAGGCTTGCAAATCAAAGTCGCACTTTTGTAACAATTTGTTACTGCGTCATATGGTGTTTCGAGCAACAGCTGTGCCATTCGCACAGTGATAAGCCGTGTAGCCACTATCCAGCAACCGAGACGACCGAGAACAATAAATGGCAAAGAGTGTAGAGCAACCGGCTAGCCATGGGTCAGCATGTGGTGTGATACAGTGAACCATCCCGCCTACCATCGCACAAACTGATATGAGGCGTTGGAGGATCACATTCCACCTGCGGCTGTTCCGTGTTTCGACTTGGACTGAGAAGCGCGTAATGTCAGCAGTACCGCCTGTGCTTGATGGAAAAGGACAGGAGGAATATCCGAAGAAGAGGGACTGGCGCTCTGCTCGAGTTGTCTAGCAGTCTCGCTGCCTGAGTTGGACGTTAACGTCAAACTGGACTCTGGAGTCTGGCGCTGCCTTGTGCCATAGCAAGACAAGACAAGACAACTTTATTCCCCAGATTTCTCTGGCAGAGGCACCATGCGTTGTGCCGCACATAACAAGACTGTAAAAGAAAGGCTAAAACACAGTTTTAAACAGAACAATATGCGTGTATAGTGGATAATAATTAACAACATAAAAATACAGAGCAGAACACAAGAAATGAGCAGGATTTGCTTTATCAAGGTAACAACAAACATTCTCCGGTATGTACCCGGTAGCTGTCGTATAAAACTTCTCTAAGGAAATTACTATAGTAAAACATGTCGGCTTTGTCTCGGTCAGAAGAGCGCACATTGATTGTTAACATATACACAAATTTCTGTCGCAAGTCACATTCCAGCATTTTTTCTGCATTCGTATTCAACTTTTCCAGGAGCTTTTCCCGGTGCAGATAGAATGCCGGACATTCGAACAATGCATGATTTTCGTCGTCCACCGTTTCGCATGCTCTGCATAACCTTTCTTCGCGGGGAGTACCGTTCCACCTCCCTGTTTCTACGCCAAAGTGATGATTTCCAGTCAGGAGTTTTATCCAGTATTTGCCCAGATCTAGTGGCATGGTATCCAGATACATTGGCTGTGTCAGGCTGGGCAGATTCTGTAACAGAAACATCAACCGGCTGCTTTGAGCAGCATTAGCTTCGACATAGTTCAGCAATTCCTCCTGAAAATTTTTTTCCAGTTTCGAATTAACTTTCGATGCGCAAAAACCGGACAATTCTTTTAAAGCACGACTGAAGAGAGATAGGGCATCTCTCTATAAATTCAGTTGTACTATGCTTGTGCATGCTTGCCATATTGTGTTCCATCTTCTCTGCTGTGTTACTGCCTCCATTATTGTGACGGTAGCTTAATAATTACCGTATGTACTTTGCAGAAAACTCATGTACCCGTACTCTGTCAGCCTGCACAAGCATAACTGATTTACTTTATTTGCCGATTTATATGCCTATCTGCCGATTTCGAAGTACAATATACATACAATCCGAATAAAGCAAAAGCAAAGTACGGCTGCATTTTATAAGTGAAAAATGTTACTGCATTCGAAAGTTTTCGCAGTGATCGTGTGGACGGCTTTTGCGTGTATTTTTTCGTGCACATGCGGTGAAAATCGAGGAAATCGGGAAGATCGTGCAAATCGTCTCATGGATGATGAACGACTGCCCCACGTGGAGAACGAGAGGGAACCGAACGATAGCGTAAAAGAAACTGTGTACCGTGCGAAAGATACTAGGTAAATGTACAGAAATATTGAACAGAAATGTGTCTAAAAGTGTAGGTGGCAGAAATGATTTCTGTTTCGAAGTATAGCAACAAGTACGTCATGGGTGAGAAACTCTGCATATTCCAAACATCCGGAAAGAAACGTCGAAATCTTTGCGTTCAGTAAACTGGTCCTAGCTGGACTCCTGTAGCAGTTTGATATGAGCAGAAGCTGCAGTCATGAACGAAGTAGTTGTACAATGCGCGATAGACGTTTTCGTAAACCAACCGTGGTCTACAATGTACTAGGTATATCATATATGCGACTTGTCAGGAATTAAATGGAGAATTACTTACCTACATTTTCCCGAGATAATATGAAAATTTCAGTAATGCGCCTGCGCATAAAATTCGCATAAATTATTCATAAATAGCATATGTTTCTTCAAACATATTTATGTATAGTTTGCTACTCTCCTACCGTTTAAGTCCTGTATATAGTAATGTTTGCTTACTTCAGTTCTCCTGTCTCGACGTCTACTAGCCAACTGCCTCCCAATAATATTGAGCCGAATGACCCGGTTCGAAATCCTCATCCGGAGACAACTGCAGCTTCGGACGACTCCGAGAAAATGAAAGCTGAAATGTGCCGCTTAACACCAGCAGCCGCAGGAAGTTTTTGGTGTAGGCTGTTAGGAATCCGCAACTGGGACCAAGGAATCACCGTTCTTTTTGGCGTCGGGGTCGTTTTCCTCATTATGGCTGCTATAGCAGTTATTCTAGCCATAATCTTATTTCTTATTCAAGCCGTAATCGTTCAGTTTTGGGAGCCACTAACGCGACGAAATGCTGGGGAACGGTTCCGTTCTATCGTCCAGATGGTCGGGCCAGGGCTGCTGTTTGTTGTGGCCTTCAATCTCGTTGCTCAAGATATGTGCAAGTGATCTGCTATTTATTGCCAGTTCGTTTTTCCATACGATGACTTAATTATTAAGTGGTTTCCATACTGTGGTTTATTGCTTGATCCCTTATTTTTACTTATAAACATTAGTTGCCCTAATTTCTCCTGCGACTGGATGGCTGTTCGCTTTATGTATGTGAAAACTTCGAAACTTTATCTCATTATTATGAGCGGTGATAGAAAGCTCATGGTTTACTGCACATACTACGCTATACTACAATGAACAGATTTCAACGATAACCTTAAGACACTACTGTCGTAAAATAGTGCCAGATTACGTATCGGGCAAATACGTATACGATCAACAAGTCTGTCACATCAGTACTACGTTAGCAAGCGTCCAGATAAAAACACTCAGTCCGAGCAGATATATTTAGAAAGCTGGAGTCGGTTATTCTCTCCGCGCTGCAGCACGCCCCCGGACATTCCCCGACAGTTGCACACTGACCGGCGACCATTTTTGCCACGCGAAACTGCTTCCGGAATGGTCACTTAAGACCACGACTGGACTATCGACGTAACTGGACCTTTGCAGAGAATGTATACGATTTTAGCGGAATTGCGCCTACAATGCCTGCAGTCAGAACATGGCTGGTAGTCCACCGTGGCACTAGCTACTTACGGTATTTGGGAACCAGTTACTTCTCCCTTTTCATTTTTCCCCTTAATTCTGTCGAAATTTGTTGGAATAAGCTAGTCAATTACGCTGTTTTACTTCTTTGATTGGTTATGCCTGTATCATTCATTTTAATGGCAAGGTGACATGACGCTGCTGGCGCTTAAGATTACTGCGGCAAAACCGTTATTGTTCAAAACTAAAATCGAAAAAATCAACATCATTATTAACTTTCAAGAGTGACTTACAAGTTAGTGCGTGACACTTGGCAGTGTTAGACTGTTAGTATGTTTGACTCTTGCACTGATTTTCATACGTATTGACTGACAGCACTACAACAGGCTTGTCGTATGTTTGGCGTTTTTTGTTGTTATCCAAAGTTGCGGTGTTGGAACCGCATATTTTATTTTAATTCAGATTCAGAAACGACGTTTGTCTTTAAACACTAGAAGTGTTATGCATGCAGTTCACTTCGTAATTGAAACCGGCATGACATGAACAACCTAAACGCCTTTTCAACAAATGTCACATATACATATTCTGTGTATACCAGCAGGCCGTTATAAAAGAATTTTTGCAAAATGCAGAAAGAACGAAGCACAAAGACTTGAGCGGAATGATGCAACCCATAATCGGAAGCGCGTCCCATAAGCGTCGCAAGCGATTAGCAGGATTGATGATCATTTTTCGGCGGAACACAGCGGCATCACGGTATGCTGATTATATGAGATGCGTGACACATGGAACGTGCACCGGAAAACGTAACTGCGTCCTTGATCCAATGATCCATATATCACGTTGTCGCGTTTTCCAGGCGCCACTAGACCGTGCGAACAGTCTCCGTTAACGCTGTTTTTTCTCCAATGGAGAGGCACTGTAAACATGAGACACCGTTCTCCATGGCTATATTCGTGTCTGTATCTTTTGTAGTGCTCATGTATTGTGAGCAGGACACGCTTAATCAACTAACAATACACATTCAATTACAAACGTCCGGCTATTACTGTAAACCGCGATAATTCCTACAAATTCCTGTTTAAATAAAGAACTCAAAACTAGGGTCGAAAAGGATAAAAAGATCTTGATTACCATGATTGACATCTCTTGTTCTAATATGATATTATTTAGTTTCATCACTTGTGCCTCAAGGTGAATATACAGGAACATTAATGACGTTATCCGAAATTAGATCTTCGCGGTTGATTCTTCTGTTTACGCTTTAAACTGAAACTCACATGTACTGTATACTTTGTTTTAAATTCAGTAGATATTCAAAAATGAACGCTACCCATCAAAAGGATGACATAAACAAAGGTCTGCGAAACAGTGAACGAATATTATGATTATGACATTCTACGGATAGCGACTTCCTGCGCATCAAGTTCTTACAGAACTGTATCGCTGATAATAGCAACTACTGTAAGATGTATGATGCGAGACGCAGCAGTACGGAACTACGGATGAAGCTTATCATGTAGACATCGACTGGACATAAGCGACTTGTCACACACACACACTTATCGGCAATTTCTTACCAGGTAGATCCGAACAATAATCCAAGGGGGAAAACAGCAGCTGATTAGGCAATGCATGCAGTGATTGATCTCATCTGTTTTCCTAATATAACAAAAAATTTACCACACACCATGCAGCTGTGCTTTTTGGTCAGTCTTATCTGTGTCACTTAAGCGGGGGCTTTGAAAACCAAGCATAGCAGTCAATGTTTTAATGCAGTTAAAAAGCACAAGCATCGCTAACTATTGGCATATTATAGTAGTCACTTATACGACCACTGAATTAATTTATGCATTTTCTTACAATATAATAGGTAAAAATTTATTAATTATAAATTTTTTGGTTTTTTATAAATTGTCATTTATAAGTCGCAAAACAAGCAGCCTAAAACTCAGTGTTGTTTAATAATTACAAGTAAATAGTAAACGCTAATTATTAAGGGCTTTCGAGCCCTTAATAATTAAGTAAATAGTAAGCGGATGCCGAAAACCAGTAGTAAATAGTAACTGAATATTATAAGTGATGCTTTCGAAATATTAAATAGTAAGTAAAATGAGCAATCCGCCACTCTTCTGTTATAATAATTAAAACAGGCCTTTTACTATCCAGCAACAAGTAAAAGAATGTTGTCGATATGACAAAGTCGTTGTTCGAAACTGGACATAACATATCCTATGCACAGTGAACCGAGCAGCAGCGCCTGTTTACGTTTATACGAAATCGCCACAGCGGCAATGGCGTGTCTGTTTTGCACTCCGTCAGATGATGGTTATCTGTAGGTGATATACTGGGCCGGAAAACTAGCTGATAGTCTAATAACGTAAACGTACAGTACTTATTGTTCAATTTTCTCGTTTCGTCTTTTTGACCGACTTTACATTAATAGATAAGGAATTTGTTTAATTTTTGTACAGAACATGTTGCTGTCACCGTCACTTGCTTAATTTACGTCTGGACTACGGCTGATAGGTACTGTATTCTGATAATCTAAAAAGACCAAAATGACCAGCAGGCTAATCCTGGATTCGAATAGTAACCAAATATTATAATATTTATAATAATTAAGTAAATATTAAGTGGCTGCGAAACAACAAATTAAATAGTAAGTAAAAATAAGCATACAAATGGTGCGATAGTGAATAGTAAGTAAATATTAAAGTTCGAAAAAGCGGGGATATTAAATAGTAACTGGTGTCGAAAAGTAATAGTAAAAACAACACTGCTAAAACTGTCCTTACGTGACAACGGTTCTGACTTCCAGCCGCTCCATAACTCTGGTTTAGATGCTCGTCAGAAGGATATATGCAACATTAATCTGTAAAGCAGTTTTATAGAGGTTATACAGTGTATTAATTTTTAACACAAAACTCACGTTTCGGGTCCAAAAGAGAGGGGCAGTGGTAATAATTTGACGAAAAACGGGATTTTTCTCTTATTATTTTTTTTTGCTCTTTGCCGCTTTAGATGGTCACCTAACAGCGTACCTACCCAATCTGACTAGGCGCGGGTTTCAGAATGGTGGCGCTCCGTACGTTTCATACAACGTGCAGCCTCCGACTTCTCACGGTTTCATGAGCAGCCAGACATAAACGTAGTTCCTCAAGCGCAGCAATGTATAGAACCGTTTCTATACTGTTCTGGTTGTCAATACCAGTACACGCTGCATAAACAATACGAGTACACACACAAACTGTTACTTGTTTTCTTTGCTACATAGCATCCAGCTATAATACACTGTAGTATCGTCAGAAATACAACCAAGCAAGGCAAGCATCCCGCGGTAGCTAGTTCTCCAGCGATCGATTTGCATACCATGATCTCTACACTGCGGCCAAATGTCTAGACCGAACCTATGTTGCATAGGAATTCCCCAATATGGGCGTTATTAAAGAAAAACAACCGGTTGAACTTGAAACCGAGACAAACTGTCTACTTGTACCAGTTTTACCAAGAAACCACTTTGTTGTGTCGGCCTTCCCAAATCCGCTCTCGTGCTGGTTACAGTGAATGTGCTGTAAATACGCTGGAATGCACTCACTCCGTAATGTAGTAAGAGATTCTGACGCGGGATGGAACCATGCACAGTAGGGAGGAGTCAATCACTTATTGTTCAAAATCAGATGTGTGAGTCTATGATGAACTCTTATCATTCTAATCACTAGATCGCCTCTATCAACAGTTGAAAAAATCCGGTAATATTGTTAAACTAGTGCCAAAAATATTCAGCTGGTTAACCGAAAGAGAGAATTTGGAGTCCTCTAACTTACTAAACAGCCGTGAACGAAATGTTGACAATGGTCCAACAGCTTTAATACGTGGCAGTGCGACAAAGTATGATAGTTATGTAGAGAACTGCCCTTTAATGTGGGAAATGTCTATCTGAGTAAACAAAATGTTAGATTAGAGCAAATTGGCTAATGGTTATGAGATTCAGGTACATTTCTTTTCTTTCAATATACGTGAGAAGCTGCTAACCCTATTGTCGTCAACACCGCGTCCAGAACCTCAATCCCGCTCGGTACAGATATGTTGAGAATATTTTGTTAGCAGCATTATTAATCGCATAAGTAAGTAATTCATTCTCCCAGCCATATAGTACGTATGTAAACGTTTCATAAACTTTGTGCAAGTATTTATGCACAGTTGCGTACCAATTAATCCTATTGTGAAAAGGCATTAAATGCATTTTATGACACAGCCTATACTTTGTTCTCAAGATGGCGGTACGGTGGTGGAAACACCGGCAATCCGTCATCGCCACAACGAACCAGTATCTGGAGCATACGTGCCACTGAATCGTACCGGCCTTCCCTTCACGACAACCCCTTTGATTTATGTACCAACCCTTCACGATTTGCAAGATCATCCGAGTTGCAAAACCATGCTGTTCGATACATGAGATCATCTTCAGTTTGATTAACGTGGGGAGGTCTACCTATTCTTGTTAATAGACCGTTCCGGCCTTCTCGTAGTTTCCTTCCTACGCGTTTTTAACAGTACCTTGTGATAAGGGTGCCAGAAAAAAATGATGATTAATCACGCTGGTGAATGCGTTGTTGTAGTCGCCCTAACTCTGCTCGTTCAGGGTCAGGTACAAGACGCGCCCATTGGGAAAGGTCTGCTTGGCATTCCGTTCGTCGTCAACACGGTTCCGCTTCCAGATCCACCCGAGGTACGTCATGCGCCTTATCTTTCGCAATCACATTTAAGCTTCATGATTGCAAAGATTTCTTGGCAGTAGCGCTATACATTAGGACAGAAAATCCGAGAATCTCTGTGTTTTGGTAAGAAATTAAGCCTGGAGTATCAGACACAAACAGTATGGCACAAACTGTGACAAACACACACACACCGAGTATGGCACAAACATCGACAGTCTGGCAGTGTAACAATCCCCCAAAAATGTCAGGGATTTTCAAACCTGGCTAATTCGTGCTGCATTTGTAAGTCTGTATAGTTAGGCACGCTTGCTAAACACGTAATATTACACTACAGTCATAGATTCTACGGTGGTTCGCACTGACAAACTTCAGTGCAAGGCAACTTTAGCGGCTTGCATTTTAGCTACAACAGGTGTGTATCCAATACGGCGACCAAGTCACGAATTACGTATCGGGAATATGCGATCAACTAGTAATTCACGTCCGTATTCGCAATCGTCCGCGTAAAAGCACGCAGTCCGAGGTGGGATAGTAGCAGACTTTATTACATAGGATTGGTTGGAAAAAGGGCTAGATGTTTTTTCCGTACTGCATGTACGGCTCAGGACATTCCCCGACAGTTGTACACTGACCCGGCGACCGTTCTGTTCCATGATACCGCTTCCTGAATGCATACACAGGACCGTAACTGGACTGTCGACGTAACTGGACCTTTGCAAAGAATGCTTATCTCGCGATATTCTGCCTACAATGTCTGCAGTCGGAACATATGGCTGGTTGTTTACCGTGGCACTGCAGCTGCTCCGGAACTACTTGTCCCATTTCTTGTTACACCTTGTTGCCGAAATGTGCTAAAATAAACTAATCAATTATGCTGTTTTACTCCTGCGATTTGTATGTTTTAAAGCAACTTTCACTAGCTGGTTTTCGTACGCCTTGTTTGACAGTACAGTACTTCAAAGGACAAAGGGCTCGACAGCATGTTGTGCGTCTTCCGTCGTTATCCATAGCTGCGGTGTTGGAACCACATATTTTATTTTTATGCAGATTCAATAGCGACTTTTGTCTTACAACATGGGAATTATTACTCGTGCATTTTGTAAACGAGACCGACACGACATCATGAACAACTTAAAATCGTATATAACAAAGGTGACATACTTGTTTCTATACCAGGCCATTATAAAAGAATTGCTGCAAAAGGCAGAATTAACGAAGCACAGAGACGTGAGCGGACAAACAATGACTTCCGTGTGGTTCATAATCGGGAGCGCTTCCCGTCAAGCCTGGCAAGCGGTTAGCACGATCAAAGATCGTTTTTTCGCGAAACACAGCGGCATCTTGGTATACTGATCAGGAGATGCGTGACACATGGAATATGCGCCTGGGAACATAACGGCGTCCTTGATCGATCGTGTTGTCGCGTTCTTCAAGTGCCACTAGACCGTACGAGTAGTGGACGTTGTTTTGTCTCCACCGCACATGCACTGTACATAAGCAGAAGACACCGTTTTCCATGGCTAAACATGTCTGGCTCGTTTGGAGTGTTCATGTACTGTGAGCAAGATAAGCTTAATCAACTAAACAATACACATGCAAATATAAACGTCCCGCCCTGAAACCTAGTTAATACAGAGACTGGCGTCAAAAAAATCAATAATCTAGATTACCAGGATTGACATTCCTTGTCTTATATGACATATAGTTTTATCACTTAAGAGTTAAGCCTTGAGGTACTGTACAGATATCTATGGCGAACAAATCACTTAATATCCGAAATGGGCCGAAATGAGATCTTCGCATTTATGCATACTGTATGCATTTCTATCCTGAAACTCGTGTCATTTTGTTTTACTTTAAGTAGTTATTCGAAAACTCTACCCAGCAAAGGGACGAAAACAAACATTGTCTGCAGAAAAAAGGGAGCTGCCACATATACGCTTGTAGTCAATTTCTTACCAGGTAGAGCCAAACAAAAATCCAAGGTGGAAAAATTATGCTGATTAGGCAGTGCATGCAGTGACGGACTTCGCCTGAATTCCTAGTGTAACAAAAAAACCCGATGCTTAGGTATTTATATCCTGTAAGTAACTCGTTTGCATATCAAGCACAGAATTATGTGTTTCCATGCGGTTGAAAAGTTTCTTAAGAACATATAACTACTAGCAAGTTAACAACAGACTTCACCGAATTATCTTCCGATGTATAACAAAGGATACAGAACGGTTATAAAAGCTTTAGATTTTTATAAATTGTAACCCAAACAGCTCAATATAATATAGTGTTCTTACGTGACAACGGTTGTGACTTCCTGCCGCTCCATAACTGTGCTTTAAAAGATCGCCGGAAGGATATATGGTACGTAACGTTAATCTGTAAAATCGGTTATACAGAGCTTATAAAGTGTATTCATTTTTACCTTAAAACTCACGTTTCGCGTCCAAAGGAGGGCGGCACTTGTATATAATATAGGGGAATGCGGTTTTCCTGTCCTTTGTTTGTGATTGCCCTTTGCAGGTTTTGGAGGTTCTCCTTCACCTAATAAGGTACTTACCCAATCTGACTATGCGGCTCAGAAAGGGGCGCTCCTAACTTATTAGGTATGCGTCTTCACAAGATATTACAAACAACCAGCTACAAATTTAGTCCTGCAAGCAGTTTGTATAGAGCTGCTTTTAACCTGGCTAGCCGCAACAGTAGACAAGCTGGGCATAAAAGTTACGCAGCCTGCAAACTGTTATTGTTCTTTGCATCCAGCTACATATCCACTACATTATCTTCACCAAGTACGACCCAGCATCCCGCGGCAACTAGTTTCCCAACGATCGATTTCCGTACCATGATCTCTGTATTGTGGGCCAGTGCTGGCGAAACGCAGACTGAGCATGTTTTGCATATGAATATCCCTATGGGCGTCATTAAAGGGAGACATATGCGGTGGAACTTGAAACCGAGACAAGCCGTTTACTTCCACCAGTTTTTGCCAAGAAACAATTTTGTTGTGTCGGTCTGGCAAATCCTTTCTCTGGATAGTTGCAGGAAGTGTGTTGTACATACGTAAAGTTGGAACGTACTCCGCAATGCAGTGCATGATTCTAATGCGGGATAGGACCACAGTTGGGAGAAACACTCACTGTCAGAAGGCAGATGTAGAAAAATAATGAACGCTTGTCATTGTAATCGTTTTAATTCAGGCCATACAAGATCGCCACTATACGGTATTAATAGTCGAAAACAAATCAGATCAATGTTGTTAAAGTAATGCAAAAAAGAATCAGCTGGTAAACAGAACGGGGGATTTTGGATTCCTCTGTTAAATAGCCGTGAAGGAAATTGTCGGTTACACAAACATTTGTCCAAGAGCTTTACTACTCGGCAATGCGACAAAGCATAATGTAGGCAGCTGCCCTTTAATGTGGAAAATGCCTATCTGATTGTGAGCATAAAAGTTGTTAGATTAGTGCAAGCTGGCTAACGGTCATCAGGATTTTAGTAGACTCTTTTTTTGATATGAGTCAACTAGTTAACTACCCTGCTGCCGTCAACACGGTCTCAAATTCCGGTCCCGCTCGAGTACGTTGAGCATATTGTATAAGCATCTTACTGGTTCATTACTTCCGGCCATCATTCACGCACAGTTCCGCACTCGACTTCATATTGTGCAAAGACATCGAAATACGTTTGATATCGCATATTCCTTAGCTGGTTTCTTTAGATGGCGGTACGGTGGTGGAAACAGCGGCAACCAGGCATCGTGACATTAAACCAGTATCTGGAGCATGTGCCGGTGGATCGCGGCGGTCTTCCTTTCACGACGACACCTGCCGTTGGAATGCTACTCCGGACTCAGCAGTACAATAGCGCAAATGATATTCAACACGTGCACCGCTCCTTGTATGGAGTCATTGGACAATGTCCCTAGAAGAATTTATTTAGTTTGATGATCTACTATCTTATCTTAGCTAATCCTATTCTGCTGATACGGAATTGCACCGGCGAACGATCTGATCGAGGGTGTTGTTCCTGGGCGATTCTACATGCTACACGCCTGTCGTGGATCTGGAATGTGCGAAAGATTCATCTCATCTATTAACTATGTTCTAAGTCACTCATTCTTGAAGGATACGACTAACCGGACTGCAGGAACGCACTTGTGGCGGCGACCATCTGGACGCATAGCGACCCGATGTGGGAAATTAAGAAAACGGCGGTCCCACCAAATTACAAGCTTTACAAAGTAGAAGTATATATTATAGATATAACTGCTGCATGCAAAAATGACCAGACACTGGCTGTTATCCTGCCGCCGGTCCACTTAATGCGTAAAGCTGCCACAGGAGGTTGTCTTCGGCTTGCATGCATGTACTGCACGTGAGCGAATAACCAAAACAATTACACTCAAGGATATTACGAAAATTACTTCCGTCGTTCGACATCATTGCAAGCTCGATGGCCTTTCTGCTAGAGCTGGCCTTCGTACGAAACAAAAATTTAAGGCAGAAGCAGTTAATCATGCATTTAGAGTGCATGAGATCGAGCATTTCCGGTAATCAGTAAACCAAAGCGTCTAGAGCGAACTGAATGTGCACATGCTCTTACTTACTGCGTGTCCGTTACACGGCAGCTTCGAAAAACGGACACATGTATAAACATGATTTATACATCGCAAACATCCACGGCGGGACGATTAAAATTAATGTTCTACTGATTCGGCTGCGGAAATATATCCCGACTCTACCATACGCATTTGGAATGTGTTGAAGATGTTCGTTTGCTAAATGTCGATCCACAGTAACTTTACAATTAAGCCCACGCATTCGTGATGTTCATGATTTTGTTTAATAACAATTCATTGGTAAGCTCGGGTCTCTAATACACATGCATAAACACATCCGCAAGCGCAATTCAGCATTCTGCGCGTTGAACTAACTTTTTTCGAAACATATAACGCGTCAGTAGCAAGTTACAGAACCCCTGTTCGAATGTGTGATCGTCAATAAAGTGTTAGGTTAGCGGTGAAACCGGAAGTACCGCATAATGCTACTCTCCTTAACATATTTAATTCAGGCTGACACCGTTCATTCTCGACGGTCAATTTTCTTCGCGCATTCAGCTTCTCTACGACAATGGTGCAGAGGGAAATCTTACTTAGTCACACAGTCAAATGTATTTTCGTCGTATTAACACTAGTTTTACGCGTCCAGGGACAGTATGCGCAGATTAAAAAAGGCTGTGGAATTCCAATCATAGTCAACACGGTTCCGGTTCCCAATCCAGCTCAGGTAAAGGATCGCTCTTTATTTTTGGAACCAAATGCGCTGTGGTATAAACAGACTGAAAATCATGTGTTTTTCTTGACAGGTAGCTGGTGACTGGTATAAACTTCGACAGTCAGGCGGAGTAACAACCAATCAGATCTTTCATCACACCGTGCTTAATCGTACCGCAATGCCCTTTTCTACAACACCAGCAATAGGGACGGTGATTCAAATGGGACAATACAACAATCCAGACACCACGAACTGTATCCACCGATATTATTTGGGAGTGTGCGGTGTTAACGGACAATGTTATGGAAAAGGATTGTCGTCCGTGGACGGTTACGTTCCCAGTAAGAAAAGCTGTTCCAGCCAACAAAATAAAACTTTTACGTACATAATTCGTAAGAACAAATAGTGGTCATTACTATGAGCATACAACTTATGAAATACGTACGGATATGAAGAAACTTGCATTCTATGCGTTCGTTATGTATCTGCATGTATGCAGCAATAGTGTAGCACGGCATGGACATTTTACGTTTCAGTCTAACGCCGCTTACACTTCTTACTTTCTTTTCGTTTTGGATTTAGTAACGAACGAGTTCAACATATTATACCTGGATATCGACAGCTTCTACCTGGCTTACGTATGTGCGAGACCCAACTACAAAAGTGGAATGTGCGATTTACCATCTTTCCATGTGATTTGTCGGAAGCGACCGGATCAGATGAGCGCTGACCAAGTAAAGGCCATTGATGATATAGTTGACGCGGTTCTCGCGCCGTACTGTTACTCCTCTATGGACATGGCGCGACAGGTGTACACGAATGATAAGCCTTTCTGTACCCAGATGGACTATCCTGAATGCGTCGGGAAACTTGTTACCGGTTTGAAGAACGAAATTGGTAACGTCATTAGTAACTGATAACGATTATCGTGAACAAATGCGGCGTTTTATCTAATATTGACTGGATTGGACACTTACTTACATTGTTAATTGCGTACTTCAACTACTGGATTTGTTTTATTTATTGTCCTTCGGTTATGTATCTTCCACTGTCGATCAGTGACGACTCATTAGAAAAGAGGAAGTGTAATACAGTTTTGTTTAAGCGATAAATTGTGAACTTCAGAGTATGTTTTGCAGTAATAAAGGAAATTCTTCTGTTTACCTCTTATTTGACGCATTTATGCCTTGTACACATCCATCAAAACATATAATGTACGCTGTACACAATTTAAGCTGAACTGCAGCATCTTGCCAATGTGAAAATTATTTTTTGTTCAAATCTTTTTACCATGGTGCAGTATAATTCGGAACACCCGGAATCCAAACGTCTAGTGTCGCCTTTGATTGACTTTTTCCTCGTTCGTTACTGTTACTCTGCGCGAACACATGACCTGCGTCCGCCTTTGCGGGGTACGAGCCTCGTACGGGCCTCGTATCATATATCAGTCGATGTCAGTCCAATGCAACGGATTATTCCGTTGCCACTTGAAAAAACGTGGTTTAATTAAATCGGAAGATTAAAGCATGTAACCCAAACTCCAATTTTGTGGTTCTACATTGTCATATGGTAATTTCGAACAAGATCGGTGGATAAGAAGTGGAAAATGCTACTGTATTCGAAAGTTTTTGCATTGTGGGTGTGGATGGCTTTTGCATTGACGTTTACGTGCACACGGGGTGAAGATCATTTCACGGATGATGATCAGGAATGGATGCCCAACGTGGAGGACGAACGGGATGTAAAGCAGACTGTGAATCGTCCGAGAGATGGCAGGTTTGTGTACTATAACAACTCCCACGAACTGGTTGAGAAACCGGGATGATTACCAACATTACGGGAAGAAATCGTCGAAATATTCGCATTCAGTAAACTGTGTGATTGTGTTTGAGACGCGCATAAGTTACTATGAACGAAGCAGTCACAAATCGCAAGAGTCTCACAACTCCACGAGACACGATTAATTCGCACACATCGTTTTCCGAAGTTTATTAGTGGTACCGCCACACAACAGATTGGCACAGCGTGTACTCCATCCTTCGGTTACGTTTTCAGGCCATTCGATTCATTCAAACACGCGCTAAAATCTCCTGCTGGCATACTACTAGGAAAGTGCACTCGCTCGTAGCGGGCACTGGTGACCGAAGTGAAGAAGATTACGCACACGATTTAATAATCTATATTATTATTTATTATTATTATTATTAAATATTAAAAATGAATAATAATAGTGACCGAATTGAGATCCACTTGAGCTGAGTATAGAGGACCTTCGCTTTGCTTCGGTCGAAAATAAATGACCTTTGGTTTTAGCTCTCGTGTCCATACACCTGTGCATGACAATGAGTTCAATATCCGGCTCAAAATGCTCATCAGGAGGAATCTCGGTTCTCTTCTACAGCGTCCACGGAATCAGATTTGCCAACCAACAAGTGTCCAAAATCGAAAGACGATCTGTGTCGTTTAACAGCATCAGACGCCGATAGTCTTTGGTTTAAGCTCTTTGGAATCCGGAACGTACAGCATGGGAAGGCTGTTGTCGTTTCCGTCGGGACGGCGTTCGCTACTATCTTTGTCTAGGAATTCTCTTAGTCATAGTATTATTTGTGCTTGTAGTTATATATAATCGTTCAGTTTTGGAGGGCATTAATGAGACGGAATGATTGGGAACGATTCGTTTTTATCGTGCGTATATTTGGGACAGCGCTGGTGTTTGTTGTGGTCATCAATCGCGCTGCACGAGAGATCTGTCCGTGATCTCCTGTCTTTGACAATTCATCGTTCATACGGTGACTTCAATTAATATTAACTGCTTTTCCACGCTGCGACGTATTTGTTTTAGTGATTTACCGATAGTTTTGCAGAGAATTTGTTGCCCTGGTTTCAGCTGCTGCTTCATGGCTGATGTGGTCTTGTATGCGAAGACGTGGATAAGTTTGAGTGTGTGAAGCGCTGCTTGATGCTTTACACAATGTTTTGAAAATTCCAGAGATTTTTCAGAACGGAATGCTTATAATGCAGTGAGCGCTTGTTAATTTGATACATTCAAGAGTCCACGGTTCCCAAAACACAGAGGGCGTTTCCCCGCTGGATTTCAATACTTAAGCGTTGTCGGAGAAACATCATAGACCGTGGATCTCCGTTTTTCTCGCAAATTTTTCTTCCTGCTTCTTTCAGAAACGTCTTCGCTTCCGCATTGCTATCATTATCGATACTGGGAAAAAGAAAAACGGGATATATATTAAACATCCAGTATGATGTTTACTCCACGAATCTTTGTGACCGAGGTCATCATCTGTTTTGATATTTATCATTAAAAGGATGGTACTCGTAATACAGACATGAATCCATTCTGAATCCGGATAAACTGGTTATACATAGAAACAGACAGACAGCACAGTAACACATGTACTTCAGTACAACAACAACACAAAACGATCGCCGCAAGGTATAATATATGTCAAGGTCGCTCATTTATCTTAAACGTACGTAAGCTTGCGAACCACTGGTACTGCTTATCGTTCAAACAATCTTTGAAGCTTTTTGCAGTTTTTTAGAACGAGGTATTTATTAAGCAAAGGGTCAACGCCTTGTAGGGTTACGTGACCCATCGGATATACCGGAATCTAAAATTTGGTTCTAAAATTTGACTCTCTACAAACGCCGACCGTCACGTAACAGTTCTCGTGGATGGCACGTTATTCTTAACGTTTTCAAGAGTCATCCGAAGAAAGATATATCGACACCTTTTTTTTCAGTATTGCATAACGCGAGTGTTAAACAACGCATTGTTACAGTGCTCGTTTTCGGCAATTCTTTACTTCTTCATCGCATTTCTTGCTGTAAATCGTACAAGCAGTCTGTGTGGTGAGTCCGTACTTCAAATGGCACTCTCACTTTATATTGCGGGTACGTACAAGTTCGACTAATACTTGAGCGAAATTCCATAATCCAGTTTATGTATCTGTGGTTCTTTGCAGTAGGACTGCTCCTTATGGTATCCGTCGCATACGGCCAGCGGACCGGAACGTACAACACTTATCCGCAGTCCGATGATTATGGGAAACGCTGCGGTCTGCCCCTCGTCGTTCCCACTGTCCCTGATCCCCAACCAGAACGCGTAGGTGAAAAACCTTTCTGATCTGAAAATATTCGGCATATGATGCTTCTTTAATTAACGATCCTCCGTTGTACAGCTTCGCGGAACATGGTACAAATACCGTCAGTCGGGCAGCAAAACTCCCGTATCCGTAAACCAGTATCTTGAGTTTCAACCTCTTGGAAGAACCGGTTTACCGTTCAGCACGGTCCCGGCGGAGGCCTTGTGGATTCAGCTTCCCCAGTATGATGCTCTCAACAGTACTGCGTGCAATACACGATTCTGGACTGGTTTGTTTGGTTTGAATGGCAAAAGTCCCGGGCAAGCTTCCCAAGCTACAAGTGGTTTCATTCCAGGTATGTTCATTATCTTAGTGGTAGCATTTGCCGAATTGCCGGGAACGGTGTGGGTCTGTAATACATATAAAGCTGACATACCAGTGATACCACCACAACGTTTTGTCATCAGAAGTCGACAGAAGAGGTTATCTGAGAGAGAAGACAGAAGATAATCTGCATCATGGTGGTTCAAACATTCTTACCAGTTTTTTGCTAGTATCCCTGCCAAACGCGTAGTTCGCTACTATGTTTATACATACATTCTAATACTGTCACTAATCCATGGAACAATTTTAGTTCAAGACAACCAGAATGGCTTGTACTTCGACTACGATAAAGTGTACATCTTATACGGGTGCTCGGTGCCGAATTACCCAACGGGAATGTGCGACAAACCAGCGATCCACGTCAGCACTCGTAACCGTCCGGATAAAATGACTCAGTCCGAGATGGAGTATCTGGACAACTTAATTAACCAGATCTTTGCTCCGTATTGCATTACGGCGCAGGACATTCCCCGGCAATTGTTCACGGATGATCGGCCGCTGTGCCCTCTGATACCGCTTCCGGAATGCGTACAGAAGACCATCAATGGATTATCCTTTGATGTCCTAGATGCCGTTACTCGCTAGAACTTTTGAATTATAGTTGTTAACGCGCGGTAAATGAAATCTGAGTGGCGAAATGTGTTGATAACATATTGTATTCTAGCGAGTCGTATTATAGCCAAAGATGCAAAAAATGTGCCCGATACAAAATGTGTAATGCACCAATGGTGATAATACATTAAATTTTAATGTGCTAGGTAACCCAGTAGGCAATGTGTTCTCCAGATACCATGAACAGCGTAACGTCATGGAAAATTTAACTTGAACGTTTTGGACGAGACTAACAAGTTTTATCGCTGCTGCTACAAGAAAAATGGCTATTGGTGTTTATGTTAACTGGTGACCTTTGGCCACAAAGCCGACCGAATATGGTCACTTCCTGTGGTGAGCATATCGTTGATCTCCAGACGAATTGTTTTCAAGAACCTTGAACCGCTGGTGAAATCTGAATTTACAGCATGAGTAAGATCGGTAACAGATAAATTTCTCGGGAACGGTATGAAGTGTTGCTTGCTGGTTTATTTGACCGCACTTATACTCGCATGTCGTGTAAAAGCAGCAGTTTTACCGTACCCACGTGTACACGCGGTGTAAAGCCACTAGTGTTTTAGTATCTTTGGATCCTACTGTTAAAACCCAGCGTAGTCGGTGTCTACAGACGCTACCTGTACAATGAAGGAATCTTAGTGAAATTTCTCGGCTTGCTAGCTATTATTACTCAGCTTACTTTTCTGATTACGGCAGCAGACCTACCAGTCGTGGTTCACATAGCGAGACCTGCTTCCCGAGAGACGGTTGTCGAGCAATCGCCAAATTCCAAATGCCACATCGGTTTCTCGAGGGGACGTTTACTCGTCAGCTGCCGTGAAGCGCATCTGGATATTCCTGGTAACTTTAATGCCTCCGGCATGCCCAGTGAAACAGCCGAACTGATCCAACGTGCTCGGCCAATTTTGCCCGCTACGGATACGAAAACAACGCCTACTGCAATGTGATGAAAGACAATGCTCAGCCCCTGCCCGCATGTCCGCAGTTGGATTCCGTCGAGCTAAAGCGCTGGCAAGGTGAGCAGGGGGGTCGATTCCGGTTCAATGTCTTGTTGGCAAATCAGCGACCGAACCTCAAGGTACTGTGGATGACCTTCTGAAAAATCGGCAGTCTGGAAGCGGACGACTTCAAGGGATTCAACGCACTGGAGACGCTACAGCTTTTCGCTAATGATATAGCGGATGTTTCTCCGCATTTCTTTTCGTCTACTGCCCCTGGAGTGCCGGCCTTACGCATGCTTAATCTTAGAGAGAACCGTATATCGTCATTTGACTGGGGGAGCCTGCAACCACTGGCCGCGACACTTGTAAGTATCGCAGTCAGCCTGCTAACAAGCAAAACTCGCCACATGTTATATATTTTATTCCCGAAGATAGACGACATATGATTTTAAAACCTACTAAATCACAGCTATCTGAAACATTTTTTTAATTTTGTTACCGGTACAATTGGCGACAATTATGGTAATGATAACGGTGGTTATGACCATTGTTATGAATTTTCAAACTTATTAATGCATAAGTTTGCCTAACAGAAGGGTCTACGAGAATCCGATTAAGGGCGTAAAATGCTGCGTAATCAACTAACCGTTGCTGATTCTTTCTCCATAGACGACTATGATAAGACAACCTACGTACGCATCTGATAACCATTCCACGCTATGAAAACTCATAATTCGTCACTGCAGTTGTACCGGCAAGAAAATACCAAAAACTTCAAATAGCTGTGATTTAGTAGATTTAAAAAAATGTAGGTCGCCTGTTGCTGCGAATATGACACGTGGCGGGATTTGCTTGTAACAAGTGGAGGCGTTACCTGCAGATATCACATTCGTGTAAGTGTAGGCTATATGTACCAAATAATTATGATACTTACATAGACGACTGTGACGTGCATAAAATATTGCTGCTGCTTTTTTGGCGCATATTATTTCGGTGAATGCCACTGCTGCTAGCCTACTGACACAGGTCAATGACGCACCACCGATCAGTTTACCAATACTGAAAAATGCAAGTGCAGTAGGCCTTTTTTCTCACTTGTAAACTTTCGGATATTGCCGACTTTATGAGGACCCATGACCAGTTAATTGTTCAATTACGCGCTACTAAGCAAACGTTCACCGTGGCTAGCGGGGCAGGAAAAGGCCGTAGAACCGTACCGCTCGGTTCTAGGTTTACTACAAGTAGTTTTAAGTAAAAAGGCCAAACAAACACTGTGTCAACATGGTATGGTAGAGGGGTATGCGCCACTAGTCGGCCCCTTCCATCAAGCGTTCTCGGCGCATCTGCGAACTCGAATGATCAAATAATTGCGCGATGAGATAATATTATTTGTTTTAAACGTACTTCAGGTTTTTCCCCATTTCAGACCGACATTATCCTTGATGGTCATAGACCAGGACTACACTCTCTTACTCGCAGTACCGCATTACCGATGCATTACCGATGCACATGTCAGTTTGATCGTTCGCGAATTGAAAGAGGACGGTAGTCGTGGTGAGCCGCACGGAGTTCCGTGTGACCCTAATACGATTGTGCACTGCTAACGTAAGATATGCTCTACTTTAAACAACAGAGAACTGGTAATCTTGGTAACTGCATGCCTGCTAATAACTGTTTACTGTAATTTTGGGTTAGCTATATATGTGTATGGCTTCTTATCGTCGATTAAAATTTTGGCTTCAATTGCAGCAGTCCACATCATTGCTACAACACAGACCGTGGGCATTCATTTTTCTTTAGCAGCTTACGTTGTCAGGTTGCTTTAAACCTGGTTTCTCTTTTTTTTAATTTGTTTACTGGCAAAGAAATACACGGGCGCAAAATTTCGCAGCATATGCGCAATTATCATTAAGCAGCAGCTGCTGCTAGTTATCACCCGCAGTACCTCGAATTAGTACGTATTGTTTCGATAGCATACTGGGGTTTTGCTAAAGAATAGTCAGCAGATTCAGCACTTGACTTTTCATTCTTTCATACTAGACACCGTTACCACACAAGACAGTTTTCAACCACACAATGTTTTTGCAAATCTTTGTTTGGGTATATCTCTAGCACTGAGATCATAAGGCGCCAGTACACTATCCACCACGTTATCGACGAAATCCAGTTCATAATCCCATGACAGATCCGGACGATTGCGGATCTGCACGTCGAACATTGGGCTCTCGCATAGTCCCGTGTGGGCATCGATGGCATTGCCACAGGAAAACAGAACCGCCAAACGCTTAGGGTCATGATACAACATCAAAAATTCTACGATAACCCGACGTGAGTACGAAGCCTTTCACAGTCCGGTAACGACAGCACATACGTAACTCTCACCTGTGGGAAAGTGTTTGCCATTCCCTCCGGTCTGGCTTAAAGTCAGCCTTCCATCGAGACCGTAGACGCCTGTGTGTTGCTGGTGTTGGCATGTACAGTTCACGGGATCGTTCATCGGGATGCAGAAATACTGATCAATACCGACAATATGGGCGGGAACAGCTTTATTGTGTGTCTCGTAAACTGGGCCGAGCAAGGAAAGCTCACAGTACGGATTGATTTGAACTGGACGTCCAGGTAGCAGCCGACGATAAACGAACCATCTGCCAATCATCTAAAACAAAACTTAAAACTAATCGTAGCCGTCGCATAGTGTTATAACCCCAACAGCGTGAACCTCTTGCAGACATAGTATTTTGGGAATATCCACTTACTTTCTCCGGACTGTGATCGAGGGCCGTATGGATGTGGCTGGGACTCCGACAGAGTCCTTTGGATGTTGTATGCAGGGATCCATGAACCTGCGTAATCGAATGATCACCGTAGTAGATGTGTAAACCTTGCGCCGCAGGAAATAACCCTATTAACCATAGCGCAAGTAAGGCTTAAGATAGTTTTCCATGGAACAGACATTTCCTTGTTCGATGACAGAACTTTTTTACCAATAATAATCAGTGTCACAGAATCCATGACAAGAACTTTAATTGCAGTTGTGCGGCACTGACAAGCATCAATATACGAACCAATTCTGTAATGGATTACATTATGCAGTCATTACTGAATACGACGGCCAATGGGATATACTATCAGTGCGCCGACTGCGTTTTTCTTACGGTCTGACATAGCCAGACCTAGAAGAACATGCCACGGTTTTCAGTTGTTCATAAATTTGGGGATTGCTGCCATAGATACAGTCATTATGCAATAATTTGTTTTCAGGAATTATATAAACCCCTGTCTGTAGTTAAAAATTTGAAATAGCCTTGCATAACAGTTTCACCAACGCTCTGTTTTTCACAGAACAGTCTTCATAACGTCGGCAGTAACCTGCCAAAACTAACAGACCGCTATTGTTTTAAGAAAGATCTATCCATTTGTTCCTGTATTAGTAAAAGCGCGCGTTAAATTTATCTGGTTCATTTGTCGCACATGTTAGCTTTGTACACGTATTTGTTGTGACCTCTTGTGACCATTTAACGAGGGATTATTTGCGACTGCGTACCAAAGCGTACCGGCTACCTGAATACTGTAACCATGTAAATTTCGTATCAAATTACTGATTAATCAATACGACTGCTGAACGAGTACTCAATCGTTGATTCGTTGTAAATCTACACTTTCAGCTTCTCTTATCTGTGCGGCCAGAACTTGAGCAATTCGCTAGTGCTTTAAAAACTTTTTCAGGTTTTTAGGAATTTCCCGCTGTGTTATGTATACTCGTTATATAATTTGTATAGTTTTCCAGGATTACTTAATCTGTGTAGCAAAAAAATAAGAGACATCCAGCGATCTAACATTATGTAACCACTCTTGACCGGCGCTGGCTCTCACGTAACAGTTTCCTTCAAAATGCCAAACTCCTGTTAGTCTGCCAACAATAGCCAACCGCTGCGCTTTGGCCAGTCTATTAGATCTCGACATATTTTTCCTGTAACATATGAACCGCGCTTTTCTTTTCTGCGTCAATTTAATACTACAGTCTTCCTCTCCAGGAGCATCGCATTTTGTCGACTGTACGCTGTCCACCGTAAATTTCAACTATAGAATGGAATTCCCGGTTCACTACGCTGCAGGTATGCACAAATTTGATCTATGTTTCGGTACATTTCTCATAATCCAATTTTTGCGTCCATTGTTCTTTGACTTGCAGGTGTGCTTCTTATGGCATTCTTAGTATACGGCCAGAAAGTCGGCCCGTACAACGTCTATCCACAGCCAAATAATTATGGGAAACGTTGTGGACTGCCAATTGTCGTTCCCACTGTGCCTGATCCTCAGCCAGAACGCGTAAGTATTTCAAGTTCACACACGTTAGTTTATTGTAACAAAGATAGTTGTCTGTCTAACTTGTGTAACAAATCCTGTTTTTTCGCTAAGATCGCTGGAACATGGTACAAATACCGTCAACTGGGTGGTCCCGTAACCGTCAACCAATATCTCGATTATCACCCGCTGGGACGAACCGGGTTACCCTTCAGCACGGTCCAGGCGGAAGCCATTTGGGTGCAGATTCCGCAGTACGATACGGTTAACAGTACCGAGTGTGGTACACGGTTTTGGATTGGGTTGTTTGGTGTAGATGGCAGAACGCCCGGGCAGAATTCCCGAAGCAATGACGGCTACATTCCAGGTGCTATAATGAATACTAACATTACTAAAGTTGTATGTACAGTTACGTTATTAGACGCGGTAAAACGTAAACACTACCGCAAATCTCTTTGAACCAGTCGTTAAATGATTTTTCATACTTAATCTTTTGATCATATGAGTCCGAAGCTTTGGCACGAAAACTGCAGATTTCGTACAATTTTTTATGCGCTATCCACTGAAAAGCTGAAGTTATGGCGCAGAAGCTTTATTACACTTTTTTGCGGTACTTTAATTACAAATTGACGTATTCCGGTTAATTGTAGTGCAAGGCAACTTGAACGGTCTGTACTTCGACTACGCCAACGTGTTCATCGTCTACGGATGCAGGGCGCCGAATTACGTCTCCGGAATGTGCGATCAACCAGTAATCCACGTCATTACTCGAAAGCGCCCGGATAAGATGGCACAATCCGAGTTGGAGTACCTGGATAACTTGGTCAACCAAGTCTTCGCACCTTACTGCTTAACGGCGCTGGACATTCCCCGGCAACTGTTCACTGATCAACGACCGTTTTGCCCCATGATACCGCTCCCGGAATGCATACAGAAGACCATCGTTGGGCTGTCGATTGATGTGCAAAACTCTGTTACTCGCTAGAAAGTTTTGGGCTTGAGTTAACGAGCAATATATGAAACTTTGATAGAGAATTCTTGGTGCAGATGCACCAAACAGAGTTGCCAATTTAAAAAGGCTCCGACTAACAACACACAGCCGACAAAAAATTTACTTTTGAAGAGCGATTTTAATTCTTAAAGATAGAGCACGCAGTTGCTGTTCCAGTAAAAATGTGTTGATGTAAATGCAAAGACAGACTTTTTCTCGTGTAGGGGCTGACGTGTAATGAATCGAATCTATGCCGTCAATAATTGCATGTACTGTTGGTTCAGATATGCCCAAGTATTTCGAAATATATTTTTTTCGCAATCTCGGTACTCCCATCTGTGCGAAATCATTTTTCATATGATGTGCCACTGCATTACATAGCTTAACAGATAAAAAATTTTACCAACAGCTATTGTCAAATATTTAATTAGACATCTTGTCACATAGTAATTAATAATTTGTACATAATGTTAAAGTTGGTTGTTAATATGCGTTCTCTTGCAGAAGCATAGCGTTAATTACAATAAAGATTATACAAGCTGCCCAATCTTTAAAAAATAACGTCTATATTTCCGGAATCTGAACTACTTCTGAAGTACTTAAGTTAAATTCAGCAAAACGCCTTCCAGTTCGCGATATATGCATTGCAGTTATCGCAAATTGCATGGAATATTTCTCGGCCTTATCTCCCGGTTTAGCTAGTCAGAAGGATGTGTAATTTATGTTATATGTAAATAAATATTTCATACTTTTATGCATTGAAGTTATTGTAAGTTTTATTGATATTCCTGTGTCTTACCTACATAATCAGCTACAAAATAATGTAAAATTTATGTTATACTTATTTATACACATGTGCGTATTTCACATAGCGCAAACCGTCCGCGCTTACTTTTGCCACAAAACTCTGCCTAGCGTTGCAACACTTGCGTAGAATTACCATGTATCAGTCGGACGTGAAAGTTTAGGCATATAAGCTGGTCAACTATTTAGAGCCATTAGATTCTTATAGCGGCACGTAAACAATTTTTACTAATTATTGGAACAAGATCCGACCTTCGCTTCTTTTGCATCATGTTCTCCAAGAACACCCAAAAACACACATATACAAGTTTCATCCGGTGCTATATCACAGTTTCATAACGAATTAACAAAGAAAAAACCGATGACGTAGACGCGCTAAGGCGTTTCTTCACATATTTGAACCGTTGTACTACATTCATTACTTACTCACAGTCACCGTTACACTGCGTACATAAATTCGGATGGAAACTGCGAGCGCTATCGCGGTCCGCAAAAACGGTTGTCAACACCGCTCTTTGCATTTCTCTTGAACATGGAGGACCGCCGCTTCGATTCGGTCGACCACATAGTGGTCAACAAACGTTTTCTGTTGGTTTAGTAACGTGCGTAGTTGTACTAGATGTGCGTGTGTGGTGTACAGATTTAATACATACTGTATTGGTACCTACGTGGAGGCGCCGACATGATTTTCGCTTTATTTTCACCACAAGTTGCACAAGCTGCACAGTTATAATTACCAAGAGACGGGTACATTTCACAACCCGATTCCTTAAACAAATAAAATAATCGTGAGACCATCTGGTATCAGCTAGAAATTAAAACACAAGAAACATGGAGAGCTTTTCAGATCTGAATATATCTGACCCGCTTATGTGCCTTTACTGGTAGTACAAAATCTCATCTATAAAAATGCTCGAACTTGATAAGCACAAATGCACCGTACAACTGTCGACAGAAACAGCAAACTACAACAAAACGATACGATTTATTCTACGTCAGCAGTTTTTTTTGCATTTACCGATCTTCCACACGGACTGAACGGCCTGTGTGCTGATTCATGTATCAGTCATATCGTGCAACAAATTACATTCGGCCGCTACCGGTTTTCTATCGCCCGCAGCAAACAGGACGGCATCGTCAGTGCAGGATGTGAAGAATTTTCCATTTCCTAGAAAGAACGTTTATTGTTCACCCGATTAGTACGCACAGTGCAGTTTATTGCAAAAGTTGACAAAACAATATCGGCAGCATCGTGCATTGCTTTATCCTTGCTACAAATTAAAAGGGCGAGAACTCTTCTTTCGCGTGATTTGACTGAGAATTCCAACCATGAGGGCTATTACAGCAGCTTTACTGATGATTTTGTCGAGCTACGGCGTGGTTCTCGCAATACCACCTGGGTTCGAGAGAATTCCTCGCGTGGAAACCGAAAACCAGCAAGAGCACCAGGTCGCTACATTCTGGATGCCGAAAATCAATACGTCGAAAGAAAACGAAAAATATTGCATGGGACGGAATCTTGATTTTGATATGAAATACAGCAGTAAGTGTGTGCTTTTGCTGTCTTTACTTACATAAAACTGTTTCTTTACAAACTCTATTATACATACGTCTTGCTTCTCCTGTTGACGTACGAACCGTTTAATTTAACGGCGGCAATCTCGGTGAATCACGAAACACGTTACACAATGTATATACAGTGTAACAGTTTCACTGTTAAGAGCGGCTGTCACCTGTCTGAATTGTGTTGTTTAGTCAAGACTATTCCGCGCATATCTGAATCCGTGGAGGAAATCGTCATCTACGGCTGTCCCCAGCCAATGGTGCAGACCTCGGAAACTGGCACCTGGTCCTGTATGGGGGGACATCCCGCCGTATTCGCCTGTCCCAACGGCCGAGCTAGAATCCTTTTCAGTTGGTCCAAAAATGCACCGGATGTGATTGATCTACCACCAGGTACGAAACCATGCTCGGTTACGGCGTTTTACAGACACTACGTAACCCGCGCAAAATGGCGCTAATGAACAGTGAAACATCATATTCATCTACGTAATTTTTAATTATACCACATAATCCAACTACATTTGGCTTTACACGCCGTAAATTGCATCGAATACAGCTATCGCAGAAGGGCGTATGAAGATGGTCAAAATTGTTTAACACATTTGTTAAACCAACAGCTTGTCCGAGCAACCTCCAGATATAGATACGATATTCGAACTGACGAGCGCAGAAGTCTTTCAACTTGTGTTACTACAGGTGTGGGATTCCCATTGGGGTCTCGTGCTGGTATCAAAAGCGTGTTCATGCAAATCCAGTACAGCTCCATCGTAACTGAGGACAGCTCGGGAGTCATCGTTGCATTGACTGATGAACCGCCCAAATATATTGGAGGAATCTTCCTTCTGGCAGCTGGAGGCCAGCTGATTCCACCTGGCCAACCTGGTAAGATACAAAAAACATGTTTTCTGTTGCAAGTTGTTCCGTCGTGTAAATGTGTTTTTTCCGCATTTACCATGTGCAACTGATCCTTAATACAGTACCAATAACCAGTTCCCGCTTGAGCTGTACAGTTGCCGCTTCTTCAGGCTGTACTCGTATTCAAAGTTGCAGCGCTGTGTTGTACAATCGAAATCTTACAGATGCAAATGTGGACGTAAAGTGCCTGTACCAGGACGATGTGGTTATTCACCCATTTGCCTTTCGAACGCATGCTCATGGACTGGGAGTGGTCATTTCTGTGAGAATAAACATTTATTTAGTTGACTTAAAGTTGGTCCCGAATATGTAATTAATATTCTAGGGATGGTGCACGAAACCGGAAGGAGATTCCACTCCAGAATGGACCGTGTTAGGCAAACAGAGTCCTCAGAACCCCCAGGTCTTCTATCCAATACAAGGCGCCCACAATATTTCGAAAGGAACTGTTCTGGTCAGTTGCTAGTTGCTACATATACTATTTGCAGTATCCGTTGTTATTTGGTCCAACTGGAGAACCTGGTGCAACGGTTTTGTACTTTCTTATAGGGTGCTCGATGTGTATACAATACCAGTTCTCGGACGAGCCCCACATTCATGGGCAATGACAATACTGACGAGATGTGCAACTTCTATTTCGCATACTACGCGGAACGCAGCATTCAACATGGTACGTAGAAAGCAACATAATGCAATTCACAGTAGTATACATGTATATATATTTTTATGATTTGTCTGGCACAAGTGATGAAGTTAACGTACTAATGCAAAGCTAGCAGGTTATTCCTCAAGCGCATTGATAGACCGGTACGTACCACAGGGAAACTCATTTCATCCGCTTTACGGGTACCGAGCTGTAGCCTGTCAAGATGACACATTAACAGTAAGATCTCATCTGGGCTGTAATGTCTGGACACACCTGTTGTTGCAGATGTATGTGGTGATGTTGTTCCCAGCGCCGCTATGTATCAACTTCCCCAAGAAGCCAACATCCCACTACCTCCACGGGACACCGTTACCCTCGACCAATCCGACGGGATAATCCCTGCATCGGCTCCAGCACAAGATCAAGACAATGACCTTGACATGACACTTGAAACTCCAGCCAGTCTTTTTCCCGTTGGAGGCGATAACAGTTCAGACAGCGATACGTTGATTATTGTGGGACTTCGTATTTACAGTCAGTCCGAGGACACGAGTGACGATGTTTCCTCCACTGTTGGAGTCTCTACGGAAGCAGCTCAGCAGTCATATTGGCGTGCCATGGCCGGAGATTCGGATCTGTGCCTGGTATTGTTGATTTTGGTTATTATGCTTACCGCCATCGTGCTGAGTGGAGGAATGATTCTCTGCATTCGACAAAGCAAGAGCAGGGTTGCCGAATCGAAGATGCAGAACTTGCTGTACCAGATTGAAACCAATGCGAAGGAGCCGATGTACACTTCGGAAGGATATGCCCCCATGAAGGCGTAAGCCAACCGGCCGGGTGTGCTCTCGTTGTTCGTGTAAATATTATGTTCATGTAAATATTCATCTGTCATCATTGGTGTTTTGATCATTAGGAAAAGTTCTTGTGGGTGGTTAGCTGGGATGTGAATTATTCATATTTATGTGTTTATATTATCGCGTAGTTGGGCTTATTCTTTCATTTTCTGGGACAAAAACTCGGTATTTTTATTCAGCTTATTTCTCCTTCTCGTAATGAGCGGTTAATCCGATTCGAATGTTGAGATTTAAAACCGGTTGTTGAATCTACCGGGCGCATGGTCCAGTGTTGCAGTACGAAGTTTGCTGGTTTATTGTACCCGATTTTAATAAATCAGGCTTTTGAATGCATCGTCGCTTATATTGTTTTCCTCTTGGGTGTAGAGAATCCAGTGACTGCATAACCTTATTACGGAGCGATAATGCTAAACAGTGTAACACGTACGATATGTACAGCGGGAAAAATATTAAAATTTAGTATTACGGAACTCTACGGAGTTATTTGAAAACTGAACGATTGTTATCGTTATGTGATGAACGTTTTCAGGCTACCAGTAGGCAGAGCAAAAAATGCCTCGCGAAGATGGAACATCGATTTGAACCGCACTGGCATTGTTCTGCTGCCCGTTGCATAAGTTGTTTTCGGTGCAACAAGAACAACTGCGATCGGACGATAGCATCGCTACTTTTTTCCCAGTGTTACATACAGCGGTTCTTAAGTAACATGTGTACCATACAGTGATACACCGACCGCACAAGAAATACTGACTGTATCGTCGTAATGATTTCTACGATGACCAGTCTACGCTCTGAGGATTGAGTCTGGTGACCTTTGTAAATGTCCTAATCTCAACCATGAAATGTTCCATTTATGTCGCTGGTAGGTAAAAATGACCAACGCGATTCTCACAGTTCAGTTCGTTGACTACAGCGCCTTGTGATTATAATTTATAGGGCTTCTATTGACGCTTACTGTGGTGTACAGCCAGCAAATACCAAATCAAAGCGGCACATACGGCGGGTATCCCCATTTAAACAATTACGGGAAACGTTGCGGACTGCCACTTGTCGTTCCCGGTGTTCCTAGTCCACAGCCTGAGCGTGTAAGTGATGTCTGTTGTTTTATTTAATTGTCGTACACAGTCTCCAGCTTTTTTAACACTTTTATTTCTCGGGTGTCTAGATGCGCGGAACCTGGTACAAATACCGGCAATCGGGCATACCCGTATCGGTGAACGAATACCTTGTCTATTATCCTCTTGGGCAAACCGGTTTGCCGTTCAGCACGGTTCCTGCGGAAGCCATGTGGTTTCAGGTTTCCAAGTACAATGCGGCTAACAGTACCACTTGTACCACACGGTTTTGGACTGGATTATATGGCTTGGATGGCAAAAACCCAGGGCAAATTTCGCACCGCGGAAAAGGATTTACTCCAGGTATAAGCAAGCATAACTTTCATTAGCTTGCATTCTTCATAAATGATTGATTTTGTTGAACAAATGGAACAGAATGGTGCGCATATTAAACCATGACGTTCCGGACTATTCTCGTACGACTTAGGGCTTGTATGCTTCCTTTGTATCACATTACCATTTAGTGTTCTATTACTGTAAAAGGCGTAAAGTGGGCCTAT
>JAQGAU010000218.1:0-34126 GCA_034698045.1 Paramacrobiotus richtersi
TCTTGTTACACAAATACATACAAGAAACGGCTACGGCTTGTTGTTACCAGTACCAATAACTGAACAGTGACCAGTCAGTGTAAATTTTATTCTTTCTGTGGGACGGAATAGTTCTGATCGCAGGCGACAGGCGTGATAAGCAAGTTTACTGTATCTCATTGTTTACCGAGCCGTATGATAGTTTGCACTGATAAACGGTCACAACAGTTACTTAGCATTCAAGCACAGATATACGAAGGAAATACAGTCTGCATGGTCTACCAACGGTACATACTGACACATCGCGGATGTCAGTGGGTTTCTGGGTGCACTTCACCTGAAAACTGTCGATAACTGTACTCAAGAATTACTGATTTTTAAAGTGTTACAGCCAAACTCACCGTATCAGCCGGACTGAGTTTTGATCCAGTCAGATCGTACTTCCACAACAAGTATCTTTCCAAACTTAATGTACATCAGTGTAAACGCAGCACTGTTTTTCCATGACCTCCGTTTATGATGCTTCCTAAACGGAGATTCGCACTCATTACCTTGCCGTTATTGGTTGTAATGTGCCCTTCGTCAGCGGTCGATAGAACTTTAGAGCCGGGTGCAGACGGACCAGAAGTTACTGAGGCGGTTATTAGTAGACTGAATCGCATTTTTGGCGACGACAACGACTTTGTCCGCAATACGGCCTGCATGCTATCGCATAAGCGAAGTGACTTTAAGAGGAATAAAGGGAATGAAGGAAACATATGGCAGGTAAGAGCAGCTGTTAACACTTCTCGTGTTCGAGTGGTTAATCACACGGAATATTCGAGCGGGTTGCTGAGGCTGGGCCAATGAAAACGTCTGAATACGCCTGCAAATTGGCGTTCTTACAGCGCAGAATAGCCCTTGCGCACAGTAACCGTTGGCAACGTACTTTTTGTTGGCTCCAGCCAGCTGAAAACGAAGTTCATTTCGGTCACCTTTCAGTCAGTTTTGAAGAGCATAATTAATACTCCATTTCTGTTTCGTGAACGAGAGAAGGTAGGTGCGTTATCAACGAAAACAAGTCAAACTAATTAGTAGTTGGGCAACTCGAGCATGCCACAACATGCACGAGGCGGACACGCTAATTCTGGTCAAACATTCATCGGAAAACTCTGTCGGGAGATTTCGTTACATTATTCTGTGGACCGTTGCCTATCGTTTGATTTTTTTGCAGTTCGTACAGGCGTTTTTCATGTAAAAAAAACACTTTGTAAGACTAGTGCGTTGCTGGAGCTGAAAGAAAAATTTTTATGGGAACAAGAACGCTATGGCCAGAATGCTTCCGGAAAACCGGGCCTCAGCGGCTGCCGCGATAACTGTTTTCTGGATCAGTTTTTTTGGAGATGTTTAACTGCAAAACAAACCCTAGGTATATCCCGAGGAATTAAGGGCAAAGAGCCCAAGATCAGGACAAAAGGCGATTTTCTGGGAATTGTCTAAATCGAGCTCGGGCTCCTCGGACCCGGCGAACACGAGAAGTGTTAAACTTTATTATTAAAAATTCGTTCAAAACATTCCAACATGTTTTCTAAGTGTACAGTATCTGACCAGTTCATGGGCACCTACTTTATAGACGGTTTACATGTTTAGTGTGAAGTTCTACCAGAATTTATTGAATCACTATCTTCGGCAAGACATTTTTCTCGGTTACAATGGGACTGGTTCTATAAACAGACAAAAATGCGCTGGCTTTCATTGACAGAAATACGTTATTGCTGGTACAAATAAGCGGTACATACGCTCCTAACGAGTCTTTTTGCTGATTGTGTCAGTTTCCGCTGATCGTGACTGAACGCAGTAACCAATCACTGAAATAAGCTGGTTGATATGACGATGAGCTACAGATATGGCGATCAGACACGAAGCGGTTACGAAAGTTTGATAAACGTCTTTCAGTCCTGTGTATTGTGTTTTTCTACAGGTTTTCGATTCCAGAAAGGGGCAGAGTTATTTTCCAGCCAGCCTTGTAGGAGATTATTTTATTTTAGCTTTGCTGAGGAAAGTGTTGTAAACGACAAGCCTTCCATAGCGTAATGATGGTGGTAGCTATGGAAAGACAGTACCTCTACAATAATCAGACTTATTACTTCCATTCTGTAACCTTTCAAAAGTCTCGAGATTTTATTACGCGACAGAAAAGAAAAAGTAGCAATGTTTTTCGCCGGCTCACTGTTCGTCCGGGAACATGTCATGTTATTGGAATAATCGAAGCAGTTTCTTACAGATTTCCGACAACCTTCTGGAGCTGACCAGGGACTTTATAAAGTTTCCAAACCTAGAATCCAGAATAGAACCACTTTATCGCACCATTTCAAAACATTTCCCTATTTATTGGAAGGATCCCAGCAACGTTACAAAAGCCGATATGAACAAGCAGATGTACTCGGGACTGGCGACCCGGCTGTTGCTGGCATCGGAAGATCTCAGACACCACGATCACTTCGATCCATCTGGGCACGAAGCACATTACTGGGAAAAATTTTATAATCTGACGTTTTTGCCCGAAGAGCTTAAACAGCTACGGAAAAACTGCAAAGTACAGTCCTGCTCCGCTCGCATGAATATGTGTATAATGTTAGACAGATCGGGAAGTATTGAAGAGGCGGACTACAAGCTTTCCCTGGATTTCATTCATGATTTGGTTGAGCACACCAAGAAGCAGAAGGTAAATCTAAAGATTTACCAAATATGTGCCTGCTCTAATTAAACAGAAGGGTGGGAATTTCCGAACGCGCTGTTCAGAAAATAACTGTAGCTTTTTTTTAACCCTGGTACTTTGTAAGAAATTAAGAAGGAATAAATGTGCTAGCAACCAAGTGCGAAGACTTGTGCCGTAAACTCTGCTTTCGATCACAGGTTCGCACGGCTTTTTTGGTTTTCTCCGAGAATGTCACTCTCGTTTCTCCCTTCAGCGCAACCGCCGAGGAACTGCAAAAAGCCATCAAGGATCGCTCCAAAACTCTAAGCCCCGAGGGGAAAACTTGCACAGGCAGCGCTATCTTACACTGTGTCGACGCTTTCCGAAGCAGCCACCTACCGACACAAGGTGCTCCAAAAATCACGTTACTTTTAACTGACGGGGAATCTAGCAACAACTGCCCAGATAAACTCGATAAGGCGCTTGACCAGGCGCGACTAGCGAAGATCAACAACTGGGCAATCGCTATTGGGCCGGCTGCCAAATGTGTCGAGCAGACAGCTGACCCTAAAAAGGAGGAATGTGACTCCTCAGCCGGCGATGAGATCAACTGGATAGCCGGAAATCAAAAAGAGCACGTATTTTCAGTGGAAAACGCAGATGGGCTGAAGCATAAGTTGAAGCAGTTTGTTCAAGAAGCATGCAAGCAGCCACAGACTCTGGAGCCGAATCGAGACATGATGGACATACTCCAACAAAATGAAAAGATATATGTACAGTAAGTAAACCATATTGCATTGTAAACTGGATATGCCTTATTATGGTGCACTAACACAGAACTAATGCGCGCAGTGCTAATTGATTTGCATACGCTTTGTGAGGGACCAAGTTTAAGACTTCGGATTTGAGTATTTCTGTTCGGGTATTATGTGGATAAAGATCTAGGCTGTGCTTGGCAGGCGAGGTCACGTACGTATGGGAAGCAGAGATTTGTTGTTTCTTCACAAATGCGTGGCAAAGTCCAGCCTGCCCATAAGGTTCTGTCACTGCAGTCACTTCATTCGGATGCATTTCCTTTCAAAAAACATTTAACTATAAGAACTTGTTTTCTTTCGTTTACAACGATGTAGCTCACTTTCCCGTAAAATAAATCGTCGAGAAAACAGGTCAAAGCGTCGCCGTAACGTGCGTCGCCTGACCTTTACCACTGAAATCTATAAACTAGCCGTAACCAGACGATGTCAGTATATTCGATTCAGTATTGCAAGTGGCGTGCCATGAAGCTGCTGGATTAGTGCAGCACGCATCGTCTTCATTCGTTTCGCCGTTTTAACTTTTAGAATCGATCTGGAAGAAGGCGAAGAAATGGAAATGGCCCTCGCCTTCACTGAAGGTGAAGCGGAAGCTTACCATTCGTGCGATGAGCCTAATCCATCATCCGCTGTGCATGACGGAAAGTTCGTCAAGGGATATGCGCGTATTCGGTGTCCACCGTCCCGTCAACGGCGTGATGCCTTATCAACCGAACAAGGGAAAGCACGGAAAATGGCTTACATTGGCATCACTGGCGTTGCTGAGCGGAATGTTTTCACATTAACGGCGCTGGCTGTCCCGCCTTACGTCAAACCGCCGTACGTCAACAGCGATTGGTTTTCGAAGTCACCACATGTCTGGTTTTCAGTTAACCTATACAACCATGATATTATTAGTAATGCCGCCTCGGTTTATCAGCATGTTTTGGCGCATACGATGTTCGTTTTGGTTACCAGTCTGATGATTACGCTGGGCTAGCTTGTGGTTTGGCTATCTCGACAAATTCAAACATTCTTAATTTTTTGCAGTAAAGGCATGGTAAAAACGTTGCTTTGCCAGCAGATGTGCGCATGTATGGCGATTTGTAACATAACTTCCTTCGCAGTATTCCACCATAAAATTCAAAATTGGAATTTGAAAAGTTCGATAATGTATAAGTTTACATTCAACTGAAGATCAACTACAGCAGACGTCTTAACTTCACGAAATCGATAAACATCTAGCGGAGCCGGTGTGCGAACGTGATAAACCAACTGGTTAGACAAGGATTAGCTTAATTCATGGCGAACTGTCCGGTATGCACTTCGCATCATTGAGTGAGAATCTTTCCAAGTTCTCGTAATGTCCTCCAGGCAGAGGAATAATGGCTCGTTGTGCACAGTCGTAGTTAAGATGCAGTCTCCTAGTGGGCACGTACGAATTAATCCAAGAATGCGGTATGTTATATATCTCGCCCACACTCTTGGAATGCACTTTAACCATATTTTCGGAGTTCATCCATCGTCGAAATCCCGAAAATCCACAGGAGCAGTGTAGCCGCAGCAAATAAGTGGCATAACTTGGAGACATTGCCCGCATTGAACTTGCGCCGTATTCCAAGGACACGGTGACTAGCCGTGGAAGACCTTCGAAAGCGGTAGCCTCCAACGAGCGGATCGTAGTGTTTGCAAAACTAATCATCCTAAGGAAATCCAGCCGAAAATTTGTGCGATTTCTGTAGAAATCCTCCTTTTCGATTTTTAAATCAGCGCAGTTACTTAGGTGAAACCTTAGCAACTTAACGAATCCGAGTGTCCTGACACGCCGGGTAGCTCTGTCATCGTTGCAATCGCGCAAACTAAAAATCACGACATTTTTGGCTGTTAGTTCGAACACACCCTTCTCCATATATTTCTTGCTGTCGTGGAGGAAGACCGCCACAGGGCGCGCTGGTCCATTGGAAATCCCTTTGACCATATCTTTAAGATCATTTCGAGTGACGTTTTTGTTGCAGTTAATCGTCAATGCTGTTGGCATGGATGTATTTAGAGTGTATGCTGGATTAACTGGGAAACGGCACTTGTACGCAAGTTGTTGGCGATCCCATTCTGATGCATTCATCTGGCGGAACGAGAAGGTTGTTCCAAGGGCGAATGGCGGGCTGTCGTTTTGATTCGTTTTATTTGCCCTTACTAAGAAAAAACATAATAGCTCCAATTAATAATTATTAGAAACCCCAAAGTTAATCACGAATCATGATTCACAGCACCGGCAGTTAGATAGTAATCAAATAACGGAACCGAACGCATAAAGACATATCTGCATGACCAAGCCCCATATAGCGCAACATATATATGAATCACTCGTAAAATCTCTTTATTCGGCTACTGTACAGCAACCAAAACTATAACCGACTTAAAAACTTGCCTATTGCGAAGGTACATTTCTGCCGTTTCAAACATTACAAGAAGTAAAAACGTCCGAAATCGTTAGGTAAAGGCTATGCACACTCGTTTGCATCCTTTGACTATGCGAACACCTTTTCACCTCACATCGTTTGCTTTCGTGATTTCCTTTTTCATGGGCTCTGTGCAACATGAAATCAGCTCTTGGATTGGCTAAAGCCTTTGCATGACCCTGTTTGCATAAAAATTGGGTATATAATTATTTCAATTGGTACACGTTAATAGCGTTATCATTTATTGACATAGTACACATACATTTAGCAAATGGCGGAAATATTTATTTAAAAATCTTCGCTTAGCATATACGAAAATATCTATACAAAAATTCACACTGCATCCAGAACATTGTTTCAATCTACTGCGTTCGTGTAAAAGTAGTATACGCAGTAAAAGTTTACTGTAAAGGTGTATGCGTAGTCAAAGGGTGCGAAAGGGTGCGTTGCTTAGCCAAAAGGCGTGAAAGCTAGGGTGTGTGCACCCTTCACTAACTTGTTATTCATACTCTTAGCACGTAAAGGAAGAGCCCCAAAGCAGCCGTCGCGTTATCTTTAATACAGTAACAGCCAAAGTGACACTTTTGCTCACTTTGCAATAACAGCAGCCAAATTGATACTTTGCTCACTCCTAATAATATGTAATATGGCATCATTCTTATTATACGAAAACATGGTACACTGTGACAGTTAGCACTCAGGGGTGTCGCTGTACCAGTGCCGACCCGCGGTTCATCTGTGAATAAAACAGATTGTATCACAAAGCCCTGTAGAATAATAAGTCCATGAAAGTCTTCCCAGTAAAATAAAGACCGAGTTAGTAAAGTGATCCTAAACAGAAGGAACTATTTATGTGTTTGTCCCATCTCCCATTTACTGTATTCATGATTCACCATTTATGAATCGTAATACAGAGTGAGCTTCCATGGAAACAATCCACTCCAGCACGAAACATAGTATACTATTACTGGCTTAGCTTTTTGGTCTCAAATTTGTGTCCTTTACCGCGTAAAAAGTTTACTCAGATTCAACGTCCATAAATATTTCGTTCTGTTAGCTGCCTGCCGCATGCATTACTTTGTTTTGAAAATAAAAATGTTTCAACCCACGCAGACGATTTGAAACGCAGCGCCGGTAAAATTCAAATTGTTAACCAAATTTCATACAACAACAACGGATCACTTAGAAAAGGGCTATTATGCATGCGGAAAACATGTTGGTTTTATCCTTGTTCGGATTTTGTTGAGATATTTCGTGAACAGCGCGACGAAATGCCTTTGGTTTCGATCGAATTCATGAATTTCCCATTATTTACAAGAGAACAAATTTCACGAAACCGGAAATTTTTGGCACCTGCGAATGTACACAGAGACATGGGGCAGCTGTAGCATTTCCCGCCACTATTATAAAGTGCTTCCAAATGTACTGGCGTGAAATACTGTATCGCTGTTATGTCGAACTGCGCACAAACCGGTTGAAAGAACGGTATAAGCTTTAGTGAAACCGTACTTACTAGCAGCGACACAATCGGCAAGTTCATCTCGGGCACAACAACCATACACAAGAAGTATCTTCTTGATGTCCCCGTCGCTCAGGTTGACTCGTTGGCCCATAGAAGCATGTTTGTACTGCGACCGTGGCGTAATCGTCGTTTTGTTCTTTGCAAATCCGTCCGCGTTCCGCTCAACACCGTCTTTCGGTCCATAATGCATGATCGATTCCACGTCATAATTAAACTCATACGTGTTCATATTTGGAAACTTATCGAAATTGCGAAGTTCGTTGCGATCGATGTTCCCGCGGTGTATCTTCACAAAGTCGCTGCGATCTGGCCGGTTGTGCTCGTGGAAGAAACCGAGTTTGTGCAGCACTTCATGCATAACGATTCCTACACCTTTGTTTCCATGGACGCAGACACTGGCCAGGTCTATCACATTCGTTTTTTGCCGGCCAACGAAAGTGTGGCATTTCCTGCAAGCAGAATCGTTTCAAAGAGCCCGGTTGTAACAAGTACGAGGACAAAACTGCAAGGTGCGCCGCCTTACTCACCGCATGGTGCAATGCTCTACTTAGCCCTATGACTCAAAACTTATGCGGTCTGTACTTGTAGGCTGTGTACGCAGCGTGGCCGAGGGGAGCGTTGCACCATGCTGTGAGTCAGGGGGCACAATTTTGTCCTCGTATGAATCCCGCTGTCGGTCTATGTTCATCCGAAGTTACTCGTTATTGCAGCTAGGAACTTTCTCCCACACTGGCTGTCGATTCTTTTGTCCTCCATTTAGCTAGCTGCATTTTTTGGTCGCGTTTTGGTCGCGTGTTTGTACGCCTTATGTGTGTCACATTTCGGAAATAAATTTACCGCAAAAACAAACGTTTGTGACCAACAAAAAGTCCCCCGTCTCGGCAAACATGTACCTACCCGCTTTGGAAAAGCATTTGTATACAATTACCCAGAGAATTTTAGACCAGAGAGTATTTCTAGCCTCAGAAATGTTTAATGGCAGAAAAATTATCCACCGAAACGAAACGCTGCCCTGAGGGGCAATATTTACGACACTGCTCCACGTGACCAGAAGAACAGCCCAGTCAAAACTGAGGCGAACCAGACTTTTATATCTGGCAAGACGTTTTTACAGGGAGAAAAACCTGATGAAATCGACTTCGTGAAACAATGGAATGCATTTTAGAGGGGGAGAGTTTCGGCGGAAAATACTGTCCAAGTAGGGCAAAATTTTGGATCTGGGTGTCATTATATCGGCGGTGGCTAACGTTGACATGTATTTTTTTTCCAGCACACGGATTGCACTCAACCTTCATTACTTCGAGCAAACGCGGCATATATACAAATCACATCGCGCCGCACGGTACCTACATCTGCTGATTTGTCTCGAACTTTATGTGGTCTTCAACTGGTTGTTTCTTTGCCTCTATCTTTTTGAAGGTAATGCAATTTCCGGTTTGGTGTTCTATTCGCTGCAGCGCAACTTCAATCGGGGTCTTCTGGTCGTCATCTATAACAAGCATATATATACTAGTTCTGGTATTAGCTCATTCGTTCGAGTTTCTTTGGGCTCACTGCCGCTCACACCGAGTAAACACGCAATAATTTTCACTCAGACACAAGTAAGTTCGCATTAATACCCGTTTTCTGTCAGCAGTTTAATGCGGTATTTCCCAAAAAACGGAATCTTACGAATAAAATTGAATTACATAAAAGCGGTTACTACTGCTTCGACTGGACGCAAAAGTGTCGTTTGCAAGACGTTTGTAATCTCAAACTCGGCAACAGGTACTGTATGTAGTGTCGCTAACATATGGAACAAGCTTGCTGTGAGATAGATGAGCGTACTATCGTTGGTAGCTGTAATTACTCAAACTGTGCATTAAGAAAACATATTTTTAGGAAAGTGAAAGCCTTTCTCTGGTTTAAGCGCTAACTTCGTGCATGATTCTTACAATTCTGCATTGTGTACCGCTCGGAGTATCTCATCGGTTCTGTAGACTGCTTAAAAACATGTGTAGCATTTTCGTGAACGTCAATCGTGACGCTGCTTGATAAATTTACATAACTCGTCCTTGTTTTGTTAACCCTTCATTAGAAAGTTTTGCTAACCTGGCTCTTTATTTGAAAATCAGTCAATGACCAACAAAGCCGACCTCCGCCATATCAAACTTGCTCATGATCTGACCAATAATTTTTAAACATTATCTTATACGTAAATTCGCACTCTCTCTTACCAAAATCTGTTGTAATATGGTAAGCAATGACTGTCCTGTTTCCGGTCTTGGGCCACAAGTGATCAGAAGTCACGATGCCAGTGCATTCTGGATCAGTTGCGTTGCTGCCACATTCTGCATCAATGTGAGATTGTACCCCCGATGGCAAGTCTGCGGCAATTGGAAACTGTCTGATATCGTCGTTTTTTTGTATTGGCGTCTCGCTGAAGAACGACATATCCTCATCACTTTCATCCAGCTCATTTTCCCACTCTGTAACACTAGCTTCGTGAGCATGTTCTGCATCATTTTGATCTATTAACTCATACCGGAGGAATCATCGGGTTTTGGGAGTTCCCTCGGACCCACACTACCAAGCAAAACCAGAAAAAGAACACATAGTCCGGCACTTTCAAATACCATTTTGAGTGCACTGTTCTGACTGCTGATTCCAGTAGAAGATCCAGAAATCTAAGAAATTATTACGCCGTTAGCTTCCCAAAGTTGCGCATTTCATACTTTGGACCTGAGCGCATCGTGGCGGTCACATGTTATGGGTATGAAAACGACGCGACGAGCTGAACTTGTGGTCGTATCATGCTCATATGACTAACGTGGCATATTATGATAGTTTTATGGTCTCTCGACGAATGGATGATTTTCTGGAAACTTTTTCGTCATACCAGTAATATTAACTCCTTTGTAAAGTCAACACTACCAGTGATCTTATTGACCTTGTCATGAAAATCTAATTTTTATCGTGTTAATGGAAAGAATCTTTTTGAAATCTGTACAGCAAAAACCATCTAGGTTGTACCAAGTTTAGGCTCGGGGTCGCAAATTAAATTTCGAAAACCAAATATGGCGATTCGTGTCTATCTTTGATCACTGTTCCGTTCTGTGTCATGAATTCATCGTATTTTTGTTTTAACGAAAGCCTCTCGCAAAGAATTACAACTGCATTGCTTCTTAATATACAGAGCATAGATACAGAGGGTATATAGAGTCTTTGTATATAGAATAATTCAGTAAACAGTGCACCTGCTCTCTTGATTACTGGCAAGCGACTTCCTTTTAGCTAAATTCCGATCTCGATTTTGGAATACCCAGGTGCAAAGGATCAATGCAGTACACAACAATCATATTTTGCCTACTAGTATCACTACAGTATGTGTATCATATTTCATCTTTTAACATCATAATATTACACGGTCGCCGGCAGTTCCGGCAGTCAAAATGGTTGTGTATTTTCTCGGTCGTAAGAAGAAACATAGTCGACGACGATTACATCCTTTGCTGTATGTGTAATTACTGCATGGATTTCCCTCTCCTCACGTAAAAATACACAGGCGTGAAATCAGATAGTGAATGTCCCAAGCAAAGTAATCACCTGATTATTCACCTTTGCCCTCATGTTTTCTTTGCATACCGTGGTGACTATGTTGCACAGGCACACTCACCGCGTGAGCAGCTTACTTATAACCGGACTCGTACATCGTGAACAGCGCATGGTAGAGTTCGATCTGATCAATGACCTTCGAGGAATATTGTTCCTGGTTTGCACACTGTAAACAACCAGAGTTGGCCTGACGGCATTGGTCGCCTTCGGCAACGGCTGACCGATACCTCATCTGCCGCAGTTCACCTTTAACCCAAGTTACCGGCAAGTCCCACCTTGATCTGACGCATTTGTACCATTCAGAAGGAGCAGGAGTTTCTGTCTGATATCAGATCACGCATGCATTCAGCGGATCCTACACGCACTGAAGTTTATTTAAGCCTTAGCTTTTATAAAATCTCACATTAACATATGGACTTAGTTGGTTATTTGCAAGTTCATCGCGGAGTGTACTAATAATTGGGGACAAACTGTGTTTTTGTTGAAGTAAGAATGGATAGACAGCTTTTTGTTATCGCCTTTGCTCTGGTGTCACAAGCCTTTCCCACCTGCACCAGTGCAGAAAACGGCGCGGTTATTGCATACGCATCACGTTTTATCCGTCCTGGTGGAACTTTAGAAGTATTTCTTTCCTCGTCACATGACGAAGATGTTTCTGTCGAAGCAATCATCCAGGGTGGAGATCAGCCTTTTGTTTCGAACAAAACCACAATCCCGGCCGGAAAGCTGACGACTATACAACTGCCGGTTTGTGTGTAGCCCAAAAATCCCGTCAGAATTAATAATACAGCATCTGCTGTTAGTCCTGATTTTACTTTTGAAAATGCCATTTAAGCATTGCTGAATCAGCAGTTTTGGTGATATGAACTAAATCTGGAAGTTGATTCAGTAACACTTTTGGCTGTAAAAATATAACATTTTGCCGCACTGTGCGTATTCTGAAATATCCAAGCAAATAGATTAACATACATGTATGTATTGTTGCACTTGTAGACCATCAGCTTGCTTATTACTCCAGAAAGAAAAAACAAATCTGTCTGAATGGTTGCGCCAAGCCATGATAAGTTCTGTTTTTATTTAAGGTTCCCCGCCTGGTGCCCAGCAACCCTTACAGCCTGAAACTGTGGGCCCGCTCTTGGAAGGTTGACAGGACTAGCGAACTGGAATTGCTGATGGAAGAATCGTTGGTTCTTATCCAGCTGGATAAGCCGATATATAAACCGGGTAGTCTCATCAATTACCGTGTCCTTGTCCTGGATTCCGGTTTGAAACTGCAAAAAAATCGGACAACGATCAATATTCGGTTGCGGGTAAGCTTCTTCAGAAGAGATTCTGCCAGCGTGAGCATTTGTGGCTAATAAACATGTATGTACTTTAGAATCCAGACGGAAACGTTGCCGATGAACACCGTAACCTCACAAATAAAATGGCAACGTGTACGTATAAACATGCCAGTACGTAATGCGTGTAACTGGCGTCTGCTTGTATGTATAAATCTTTACAGATCCGGGATACTTCGAAGGATTCTTCGGCCTCCAGAACTTTGATCCTGGCTCCGGAACCTGGGCTGTGGAGGCTGCCGGATCAGATATCGGGATCGTGCAAAAACAATTCTCCGTGGAAGACTATAGTATGTGATATTGTATGCATGTATGGTCCACGCAGAGTGCGCAACACCCGCTTCTGTAGGTTTGCCTACCTTTTCTCTGGATGTTACTCCGCCGCCGTTTGTTCAAGAAAATGAGCGCACACTGCGGTTGATAATCACAATGAAGTACAGTTGTCTGGAATTCAAAGAATAATTATATCTCGCTCACGTTTTTTGATACCTGCTTTCAGGGATACAATTGGTAGTCCGATTCTGGGAACGGTCGAGGTCGAGCTGAATAATGGCGTAGATACAGCTCAAAAGTTTTCACCAATGGTATGAGTGGTAACCCATTGCTTTATGAACTATAACGATTTCTCACACGGTGCAAGAGCTAATTTAAATAGATAAAATAATACCCTTACTTTTGCCATTCCTAGCATGCTGAATTATTCTAAGGTACGAGTACTAGTCCCACATATCCGTCAAACGTTCTTTATTTTCCTGCGATTAGGTAATGACTGTTCGCGCTAAACCAGCGCCGTGTTGCAAAGTTTTCAATATTATTCTCTGCATACATTATCGTCACATTTTCAACACAGAGAAGCGGGAATCGAAGACGTTTTTCTCGATATTATCTAGGTCGTAGACGGGGTTAAAGAGAAGGACTTCCAGCTGGACCTTGACTCCCTACGTGAAGAATACTGTACTCCCAAATCCGCCCAACAGTACATCAGCATTACCGCCACCGGTGTAGAAAGTTTCTCCAAGAAAAGCGTGACAATAAAGAAGATGGTTCCATACTTTTGTGATCCATTCAAGGTGTCAATGACACTCCCCTCCCATCATTTCCGTCCCGGTGCAGAAACTAATGCCTCTATTCGCATATTAACTCCCGATGGAAAAAGGTACCGTCTGCCATCTGGGTATACATGGGCGAGCGAGCAGTTCTCCGGAAGACAGCACACCGACGACGGAGAAGCTGAAGATCTGACAATTATGGAGCCCATACCGGTCGATGATACGACGGTTATTGTGCCATTTCGATCCGTGACCAATGCAAAATCCGTCGAAATCACGATCGCTTTTCAAGGCGCGGAGAAGACGTTTATTTTTAAAGCCCGTGGCGGCCATGCTGAGCTAAAAATGGATGTGACACGGGCGTACCAAGTTAACGAAACGGTTCATTTCTCGCTTGGTTGTACTCAAGATTGTTCCCAAATGGAATATGCGGTAAGTCATCAAAACAAAGTTGCGTGGCAATAAATATGTAGTTGCAATCTGGTACTGACAAGGCATCGGCACGAGATTCGATAAGCAAATAATTTTGGCTTCTATCTTGTGAGTTTACATTGTGACGTTTATAACAGTCATTGTGTGACTGAATGTTTCTAGATTGTTGGACGAAAGGGTGTCATCTCTACCAAAAGTATACGCATGACAAAAGAGTCAAGCGGTCTGCTGAACATTACTGTCACTTCGGATATGGCGCCACAAGCGAGGATTGTCGCATATTATTTGAAAGGCAGGGATATCTTTAGTACCGGTGGAGAGCTTCGGGTTAATGAGTCCTCGATCACCAATGATGTAAGTAAGACTATGAAGTAAGTATGGAATGCCTGTCGATGTGTGTGGTCAGTTTACAACGGTTTCTAGGCCGCCATGTGTGATCATGCTTTATTATGCTCGGAGCACTTTCTAAACACATGCTGCACTATTGCATGAAATTTTCGCGGTAGCCCGGGTACCAGAAGGTTGTCCTGTTTATAGGTGAAGGTGGAAGTTAAATCAACAGACATGTCACAAACTTACGTCAAGCCGGGAAAGTCAATAAGGGTGGTAGTGACTGGAGAGCCTAATGCCCTTGTCGGACTGCTAGGCATTGACAAATCCCTGGTACAACTGAAAACCGGAAATGATATTACCACCGCTGAGGTTGGTCCGAAAACTGCTGTTCGTTAACGACGACTTTCCCTTAAAGGCGTTTGTAGTGTGGGTGTCTATGTAGGTGGTAGCCAAGTATCGATCACTGCTACCTCCAACGCTCAGTAGCGATCCTGGCGAGTGCGGACAGGAAGAGGCTGAAGACCAGTGCCTTCACCGGCGACATACTGCTGCCTTTACCGTAAACGTTTTCAGCGATGCAGCTGAAATACTGCTTCACCAGCTCCTTTCAAACCTTTGCAGGAAGCAAACCTTATCGTGCACGTATTTTACCCAAACGGTCCCGAAAATCCACCACCAGCACAGGAAGGTGAGATAATCGCAGGGATGACCTGCAGCGTGAAAATGTTCCTTGGACTTCGATCAGCTTCATTAAATGAGCATTTCACGTCACTGGCTTTTCAGCACCCCTACGGAAGGATTTCCGAGATAGCTTCCTGTTTACGACCGGTTTCACAGAGTAAGTGTTACGCATTCCACTAATGGGCACTGCTCTCTGTACCGCAACTGACATTTTAATAGCTCAGAAGGACGGTGTAGTCTGCTGAGTACCGTGCCGGACTCTATTACAACTTGGTCCATAACCGCGTTCGCTGCCAGTAATGAGCACTCGTTTGGTTTGACAAGGATTCCTGCAGAGGTAAATGTTAATTGCTTTGCCACGATAGACCAGGCCTCACAGAAACTTCACATTAGGTAAAAGTGTATCAAGATTTCCACATCAGCATGGATCTGCCTCACACCCTCATCGAAAACGAGTCGGGTTTCTTTAATGTGACCGTATTCAATCTTCGTGGTCAAAGCATCGGTCTGGTTCTCAAAGTGGAGGGCAGCACATTACCCGATATCCCCCCACAGCGATTACCAAAAAATAGCGACCGTGCGCAGTTTTTCCGCTTTCGTTTGGGACCATTCAAGCAGGGGAATCAAAAAATCAGGTTGACTCTGTATAATGGCTCGATGGAGCTTGACCGAATGCAGAAAAACATCAGCGTCATACCGAGCGGAGTGGTCGAATACTGGGCTTCTGATATCGTAAGATTAGCTGAAGGATCCGTTGAGATTCCGGTAGGACATTCGGATACTGAACGAATCGGCGACGTAGTTCCGGAACCCATCAGCTGTCAATTGCATATTTACAGTATTGATTCGTTCTTTCAAGCGTTTACTTATTGACAGGGATTTCCTGGCTACTTTTTCTAGGCGATTTCGTGGGAGTGCCGGTCCGTGACCTTGCTCCCGAGGTAAAAAGCGACGTGGTTTTTCGCTCATATGCCGATTCAGCCGAGCAGATCATGGCCCGCTTCATGGGAAATCTGTTCTGGCTAAGGCTGCTTTCTGTTTCGGACGACCGGGTATCGACCTTAATAACAGAAGGGGAAAAAACGGCATACAGAAAGAAAAAACAAGAACTGATCGAAAATCTACAGACGGGTAGGAAATTCTATTAGATTTACTACGAAATTTTCCTTTTCTGTCACTCTCTCTCTCTCTCAACAGCGCACAAGCGTCTGTCGCATTATCGCCTGGAAGACGGATCATACAAGTAACACAGAAATATTCAGTAGGGCAGTTCTAAGATGTTTTGATGTGCAATTTTAATTTGTAGCACTCTCGGACACGCCAGAGAACCCGGCTCCACTTGGTTAACTGCATATGCAGTGCAAGGACTGGTTCTGGCCCATAACTACACGTCCATCAATTCTAACCAATGGGAACACTCACTGAAATTTCTGGAATCGAGGCAACAAACGGGGGAGGGCAGCTTTCAGGAGCGCGGTGTAGTCGTGGATAAAGCGTACCAAGGGGCCGCAAGCAAAAATCCCGCATTAACTGCCTTTGTTGTCTTGGCGTACGCTGAAGCGGGAATCAACAGCGAAGCAGTCAGGCACGCCAAAACTTATCTCGAGTACAAAATACACGGAAGCACGCCAGTTAGCCCGCAAGCGTTGGCCATCGTATGTTATGCACTGAATCGCCTTCGAAGTGAAAAAGTACGACACTGTATTCAGCGCCTTGAAGAAGCAGCCACAACCATTCTTCCTGACATGAAATATTGGAACTCAACAGAGGATGGTAGAAGAAAACCGGCTGTAGATGCTGAAGCAACTGCGTATGCCCTGCTGGCGCTGCACGCCGGTGGTTATCCAGGAGAGCAGCTGACTCCCGTGATCAACTGGTTAAAATTTCTGCGTCACAACCCGGGAAAACTTAAACCAACTCAGGTAAGTAAAGTCAAGTGCAAACCTGCGACGGCTAAGCAAGCGAAACTAGAAACATTTGCTGCAGCAGAATTTATGCTATGTCTGCAGGATAAGGTGATGATTTTGCGCGCCTTTGCCCAAGTCGCCCACGCGTACCTTAACTCCGACCAACCCCTTCTTGTCGATATCCACGCCGATGGTGTCAGAAATGGTTCTGTTACGATCGCGCCGTATGACACAGAACCCAAATCCGTGAATCTCCCACGAATTATCAAGAAAGTCACTCTGAAAGGCACCGGGAGCGGTAAAGGGCGTGGTCAAGTCCAGTGCAAATACAACAAAGTACCCAGTTCCACAAAGCCGGTTACGACCGCAAAGAACATACTCGAAGCCAATGCAACACTTGGTGGTGAGGTTACGCGTCTCCTGTTGGAAGTTTGCGTTAGGTGTGTAAAAAATATAACATGCGTTTAAAATAGTAGATCTGGATCATTCAAAGTTATAGCGCACCTCACAGACGGCAGTCTCAGTAGTATGCTAGGACACAAAGGCAAGCAAAATGCCAGCCTTATTAAGTAATATCCGCACGTTTTCTGCTGGCCTGTCATAGCTCTGTATCAGCACAGTACGTTAATCTACTGTATTATTAGCCTACCTGTTTCAATCGCTCTTAAGCCCTGTTGACGGTTTTTTTCTTGTGTACAGATACCACAGCAACAAACCCAGTGGTATGGTAACGATAAAGATACCGGCCTTAAGTGGGTACAAATTCTACAAACCTGACGAGCCTAAAAAGGAACGTTTGTTCAGCGCCAAAATAAAGGTTCTCCCGTACACCGATACTGATACAAAAGCCCATATCGGCATCATTGAAGTAAGTATAAATCTGCTAGCAGTCCGTTACCTTGCTATCTTCGCATACCCGGCACACCATGAAGACCTTTGTTGGAAGTTTGCTCATTTATCTCTGCTTATTTTCAGATCGCGAGTTCCCAGACCGTATGTGTGGAGGAAATCCTTATCAAAGCCAGCGATATTATTAACCCTGTTTTGCAGCCTATTCGAGTTTACCTCGAAGACGACGAATCAGTACGAACTGTTGTTACCTATTCTCTGGCCGATTTGAAATAGTTCATGACCGCTAGCGATCGTTAACGACTGCTAATGCACGATATTTGGCGATAAGCCGTAAGATTTACTGTTATGCGATTCTCAGTACGTGGGTTGACATAACACGTTCGTTATGGGTTGGTCAACTTAACACGTTCACAAAGGGTTTTTAATTGCTGTATTTGCTTGTTCTTGAAATTCGCAGAATTACTCATGCTCGCATCCATCAAGATAAACGTGTGTCAGTGGATAGATGCGCATATTCAGGCATAAATGAACATACTAAACGAAATATGAGCAAGTTTTAATTTAAAACACTTCATACACCTTACATGACGCGAATTTACGAGAGCGTATAAGAAATGAAATCAGTTAACAAATGGCCCCTGTCGGAGCCGAATCACTGAAAAAACGTCGTCCAAATTAGCAGAAGGCGGTGCGGTGCCCAGAATGGCCATCGCATTTGCACGTTGCAATTCTACACTAATACGTTCGTGAGCAAGTTCGTAACAGTCAAGATCTTACTAAAGAAAACATGGCGATCACGGTCGTGTAGACTTTTAACTTTCAGTAAGCGATCAATCAAGTTATCCGTTTCCGGAATTTATACGAGATCGCGAGATAGCTGTTACGTCTTTCGATCAGACGATTAACTACGAAGATCTGCCGATTTCGTGGGATGCGGTTAAGAGATGGCCCAGTCTGCGGAACCATAGAAACGGACGTGGTTTGCTCGGCGGCGCTCATGTTGCCATTACGAAGGTCTCGATGCACAGCCAATTATGTTTCTCGGATGATACGTAGTGTGACATCCCGGCCTGGTGCGATTGCTGACGTAAAACTTATCAATGACTTTTGAAACACCTAGCACTTTTGTCAATCATATGGACGTGGAAGCGAAAAGGGATTTCGTGCAGCTTTCAGCCTGTCGAGATTACACATGTTATCGAACACCAAAAAAACATTCTTCCTTTTGTCAGGTGGCATCTGCTGGTGTTTCATCTCACTGAAGAGAAATGAAAGCGTGATTAGGGAAATTTTGTTGGAGATTCACATCTGCCAGAACAACAAGAATATAAGAACGCTTCCTTGCAGGCATATTTAGGTTGGTACTTTCCTTGAATGCTGGCACTTTACCTTGACGATTTGGTAACCGAGCATTCGCAGACCATCTGCGGTTTAAACTTTAAAAATATTAAAGATGTTCTTTTTCATATGATTGATATGATATTTTATTTTTTTCAGCACTAATGCTTAAGTTAATGGTTATCTTCATGTGTTGCATACCCAGCCAAGAGCGAAACATGTTAATGATCTGCAGTGAAAAAGAGAGTATTTTCTTGATATGAAGTAAAAGGCAAAAATCTACCCACGCCGTGAAAACTGTGATCAGAAATTAATCGGTCGTCATCAACAGAGCACATCTGATTAAAAATCAAGTTGATCATTTGTAAATGACCTGTACAATGTATTAGCCGCACTCGACTGCACGCGCAGTTAGGGCGAAAAAATACCCAATGGGTACCGTTTTGGGTAGTTCGCTCAAATGCTGCTTTGGACGAAATCGCAAGTGTGTATGGTTACCCTACCTATATATGGTACACATGATAGACAAGGGATTGCGCTACCCTGTGACCAGGTCCTTGTGTACCCGCAGCGCTTGCGCAGCAAGCAATAAGCGTGTAAACAAAGAGCAGGTAAATAAGAAAAAAATCTCAATAAATTCAGCCGCGCATCAAACTATGATTTGAAAACGATATAAAATGCATACGAGTATGAAGATAAGAAGCATTATTATACAAGTATACGAGTGCGGTAATTATGTCATTACGTTCTCCTTGTTTCCCCTTCGAGAATCTACAATGGCAGAAGCAGCTGGCGAATTTCCCATGCTAAGAAGTCAACTGATTATTCAACTTTGTCCCGATGATTTCATTGCATAGTGTACATATCGCCATACTGTACATGGGCCACGCAGTTCATGCACTCTTTATGAGCGGAAGTGTAAGTCGTGATCAGCGCATGGCTCGGTTTGATTGTAATCTGGCCTTCAAGTAACTGACATGCTTTCTCAGAATGCACTAAGGCACAACCAAACAGCATTGGCAGCTGTTAGTAAAGAGCAGTGATTGTCAACACCTTTTTCTTCTACTGCAAGTCACTTTCAATCCGCTCTGGCGACGTATCCTGCAGTTTTGAACCTGCTTTACGTATTTGCAACACAAGTAACATCCGAAAGGAACTGGACTTTGTGTCTGATATCAGAACTGTTCCCCGCTACTGTTGTTACACGGACCGAAGCCTGAGCTGTTTCGGCTACTGCACAGAAACACATGGACGCTTTCGGTAATGAGCATAACGACAAGGTGCAGAAATAAATTACGATGCGCCTTGCTTGTTTCGCAGTAACAATGGACCGAAAGGTGATTTCAGTTAGCCTTGCTTTTCTGCTACAAGCCTTACTCTCCTGCGGCAGCGAAGAGCAAAGCGCGGTTATTGCGTATGCATCACGTTTTATCCGTCCCTATAAAACTTTCGCTGTGTATTTTTCCTCGTTCCATGACGACGATGTGGATGTCGAAGCAGTTGTACGGGGCGAAGACCTGATTATTGCTTCAGGTCGTGAGCGGATCCCGGCTGGACAGCGGAAAACATTAAAACTGCCGGTAAACCGTCTTGGTCTGCTCATACCAGATAAATTATATATACACTTTAGAAATGGTCAGTCAGAGACTGTTGATACCACAAACAGCATCACTGACTTTTTAATTCATATTATCTTGCTACAGAGATGTAACATTTCTTCAGCGTTCGTGTATTCGACAAAGCATGGTGTGTAGATTTAACTGCCTTCCAGTTGGCATCAATTTTAATCCTTGCATCGCCAGTTTCAAGCTGACTCACTACCCTAGTTTTACAGATGGGGTCCCTTTGACCGTTTTAATTCTTCGAAAATTTGCACAAAATAATGTTGTGTGCAAGATCAAGAATCCCTTGTTTGACCATAAGAAATTCCGCTCTTTCTGTTTTTTCTAATATGCGAACTTCCTTGAGCACCGGTTCGTGAGTTAGCCGTTTGGGTACGCCTAAAATGACCCCAACTACGAGCAGACTTGGGTTCAATGAGCACAGAGCGGATACACAAGCTTCGATTAAGGAACTCTTAAATCGTTTTGTAGAGCACGTTTTTATGCACAGAATTGCGTTGAAACCGATACGCTGAGTTATCGCGCTGAATTTAGGCAGCACTGGAATCATCGGGACAGACAGGGGTTGGTTTCCCAATGCAACCTGTGAGAAAGCACTGGATACAGTCAACTTTCTCGCAGATTTCCAGAATTGATGACGAAAGCGTGTTTTCTAAACCAGTCAGCGCGATCGATTTAGCAGACAAATCCTAGTACAATGCGCTCACATTGCCCGGCTAAACTTTCAGTGGGGTCGACAAGACCCAGCCCGTATCCCATGTTTCAAAAACGAGCCGTAAAACCAGGGCTAGTTCAAAAAGAATTGTTAAAAAGTCACGTAGCTACGAAACCTTCTGCTGTCGGCACAGGTTAGCTCCCTGGCGCCCACCGACCCGTACGCCCTTCACCTGAATCTGTCATCTCCCTCCTGGCAAGATAACTGGACCAGTAATTGGAATTATTGATGGATGATTCTTTTGTCATCATCCAGCTGGATAAGCCGATGTACAAACCGGGTGATCTCATCAGCTATCGCGTCCTGGTGTTCGACTCCAATTTGAAGCTGCATTCAAATGTGAACACGATCGACATGCGGCTACGAGTATGTTGCCTCGAACTCACCCTCAAAGGAGCTTGACCGAATGCAGAAGAACATCAGCGCCATTCAGAGCGGAGTGGCCGAATATTGGACTTCTGATATAGTAAGACTAGCTAATGGATCCGTTGAGATTCCGGTGGAACATTTGGATATTGAACACACCGGCGACGTTGTTCCGGAATCAACCAGTTGTCGACTGCATATCTACAGTATTAATTCGTGCATTAAAGCATTTGTTTGCTGACTGGTATTTTCTGCCTAATTTTTCCAGGCGATTCCTTGGGAGTGTCGGTACGTGCCCTTGCTGCCGAGGAGAAATCTGGCGTGGTATACCGCTTGTATGCCGAACCAGCCGAGCGGATAATGGCTAGCGTTATGGGAAATTTGTTCTGGCTAAAGTTTCTGGATGGTTTCGACAATCCAGCAGCAGCTCAGAAAACCGCAGAGGAGGAAGTTGCTCACATGTCCACAGAACAGGAACTACACCGCAATCTGGGGACCGGTAGGACACGTGCTTCTTTCCGTACAATTTGCCTATTTCGTGTGCCAAATTTTGTTGACAGCCCATAATCGTCTATTACATTATCGCCTGGAAGATGGGTCGTACAAGTGAGTAACTATCAGACAGCCAAATCATATTGAGGCTTTAGAGGTTTTCTTTCAATTCTAGTAGCCTCGGGTGAGCGAGGGAATCCGGTTCAACTTGGTTAACCGCATGTGCAGTGCAAGGATTGGTTCTGGCCCAGAAGAATAATATCTCATTCAGTTCCAGCCAATGGGAAAATTCACTGAGATTTCTGGAATCGAGGCAGCAAATGCACGACGGCAGTTTCGAGGAGCGTGGTAATGTTGTGGATAAAGCATACCAAGGGCAAGCCGGCGAGAATCCAGCATTAACTGCCTTTGTTGTCTTGGCGTACGTTGAAGCGGGAATAAACACCGAAGCAATCAGGCGGGCTAAAAATTATCTCGGGTACAAAATACACGGCAAAACGCCGATTACCCCACATGCATTAGCCATCGTATGTTATGCGCTGAACCGCCTGCAAAGTGAAAAGGGACGACACTGTATTCAGCGCCTTGAAGAAGGTGCTACAATTGTCGGTGGGAAGAAGTACTGGAATGCGACAGGGGTTGGTACCAGAAAGCCGGCATTAGATATTGAAACGACAGCGTATGCGTTGCTGGCGCTTCACAGCGGAAATCATACGGGGGATCTGTCTACCGTGATCAACTGGTTGACATCGCAGCGTCACAACACGGAAAAATCTCACGGAAACACGCCAACTCAGGCAAGTCAAACTAAGTGCGTCGTACAATGTCAAAGGTCAAAGCCCACCGTATCAAAAACCTGTGCTGCAACAGAAGCTACGGCCGTGGTATATTTTCAGGACAAGATTGTGACTTTGCGCGCCCTTAGCGAAGTCGCCCGCGATTACCTAAACTCCGACAGACCTCTGCGTGTTGATATCTATGCCGATGCTGTCAAAATGAATACGGTTGCAATCTCGCTGTACGACAATGAATCCAAATACGTCGCACTCCCATCCACTGCGAGGAAAGTTACTCTAAAAGGTACCGGAAACGGCATCGGGCATGGTCAGGTCCAGTGCAGATACAATAAAGTACCCAGTTCTACGAAACCTGTTAGGACCATAAATAACATTCTGGAAGCCAATGCAACACTTCGACAATTCGACAGCGAGCTTCAACTTCTCGCTTTAGAAGTCTGCGTCAGGTACGTAAAAGGTCACAGCGATAGATAGATACAAGAAACACCTTCGGCTACCGCCTCAGGGTTTCTTGGATATGTATTCAGATCGTAATCCGATCTTCCGCTTCACAATTTGGTGTAATGGAGGTCATCATCTGTTTCCTTTGATAATAGTAGTGCTCTTCAAAGTGCAGCGAAAACTCAAAGGCCCGAAAGTCGTAACCGCCTAACCGGAAACCCGCGGGTTTGAAGCGCTAGCGCTCCTTTTGATTCATTCATTTCGAGCCAGCTTTCTGTACCAATGCAGACTATTATGTGTACTCACTATACAAAACTCTGTACTTGTGGCTTTGTTTCCGACTTGTGCTGACTTACGCACACCTTTTCAACCGAGTTTTCCGGCCAGGCAATACTAACCGTCCACTTTGGTTTGAGGGGGCAAGCAGCTCGCTCGAGCCGTTTTCACGCTACGTATCGACCTAGCTGTCGAGCCTGTAGAAACGTTTCTTACAAAGCGTGGCTTTGCTAGAAACGTTCACTTGATCGCTTTGTAAGATGATCAGTTTCAGTTCTCGTATTTGTGTGGCAGAAACTTTCGCTTCATATTCTGATATGGTTTTACACGAACATCTCTTGTGTGATTTCATACCGCTTTGCCCATTGTTCTACAGAAGACTCAATGGCTCACTGACTTTTCAGTTTTTAACTGTTATTTTAACGTTTATGTGCTACGTCGCAGCGTTAAAAACTTGCAATTGTTAGAAGGACCACCTTGTTGAGTTGCTCGTGCTGAATTTGGAAACATGATAATACATAATCGGAAACTACAGTTAACGATTCCTTTTCAGTAACTTTTGTGCGCTTGCCGCTATCAAACCAAATATACATACACCGTTTGTTTCTCGGTGAACGTTTTAAAAACGGTCGAGATTATACTTTTAACTCTGACTTCCGGAACAGATTTCTTTGCCTCCCTTGCACCTGAAAGGTGCGGCAATTCAGTAAGTACGTTGAAATCAAAACCAGGAAATTGTATGTGCATCGGCAATTTTTTGCAATGCGTAGCACGTATGTATGGTTTCCTGCGCGCTATTTCTTAAACTACAATTAGACCATCCTGTTCGAAACACCTTCGGCTGTCGCCTCGGTTTCCAGAATAAATTCAAATAATTCTCTACTACTCATCTGTACGTTTCTTTAAAAGAAACCTTTAGTCCGAACGTTCTCAGCTCTTTTAGTTGGATGTTCTCCGCTATTTATTTCGTGAATTCCGCGCGACTTTTAGAGCCTTGGTGGAATCGCAGTGAATTCTGCCTTGGGGTTTCTCTTAGTTTTTGGGTGAGTATTAGTAGTGCGTTTCTTGATGGTTTTTTTATACGCCTTTGGCCGGCAGAATTGTTCAGACGGCAAAAGCGTCCGCAGGCCAAACTTCGTCCGGCGAAAATTTTGCCCACCCGAAAACAATTGCGTGCACTGATCTACATAATTACATTACGCTCCGGCAGAAATTGCAGGGTGACCTTTTGATCCTTTTGATTATTGCTCGGAGTCATGCAGGTCCTTGGGAGAAAAGATTTGTGGCTGGGCAAAACTTGCGCCGCACGGAATTCCCGTCCTTTGGATGGATTCGCTTGGTTCACAGGCAAAAATGTCTTACGATGCGACGAATATTATCCGGTGTTTCGTTCTGTTTTAATGAGCAGTACCAAAACACAGGTATCTCGCACGTACAATCTGTTCTAGTTTTCTTTGGGTCAAGTGTTCGGTACTTGAGGAAAATATCCGGCCAATTTATTGCATAATTTTCTACTGATTCTCTTTACACTTTCAGTATTGAAACAAATATTTCGCTCCTAACTTGTCTTACAGTTTAACTTTTGTTTCGCTTTGCTCCAGGTTAAACATATCAGTGTAGCTTAGGATATGCACATTCTGTTGCAAGCAGCTTGTTTGAACGCTTACTGAAACGTGGTCAAGATCTCAGGCCAAAAGGTCAGCAAATTTGCTGTTTTACACTGATAGCCTTTGGATCATTACCGTAATCCAGTCGTAGACTAGCGACTTTGCTGGTTCTGTCCTAATTTAAAATAATTCGACTGCACGTCAACATTCAGTGATTTCGGAACGATAGGAAACAGTCGACATGGCAAGTTCGAAGATTCAACAGCTTTGCCTGATTTCTGCCTGGTTTAAGCAACGCATTCCTGAACGCTTTTTACGCTCCGTAGAATCTCGGCAGCTACCGCCTATCGGCATGTTCTTGGCTGTTTCTTTTAGAGAATTAATTACTCTAAGAGGTGCGTCACGAAGACCACACGAAAACCACAAATGACAGAAATGTGGCAGCGATACATATTGTTCACTGGCTAGTAGCTTACTTTCTGCAAAATTTTAAAATTCACAGTAGTTTGTTAAAATCTTGAGACACCAGTTTAGATATACGTAAAGTTCCCTCCACTATGCGTTCGGATTCGTGCCCATGCGGGCTTTGAGCCAGTGTTTCATTTACGCTCCCCTAAAGTGTTCGGACAAAAGCTGGAATGACGGCAAACTCAGTCCTGGATGTTGGTAGACTGCTGGTTTGGATAGTTTTTTTAAACGCAAAACTTAACTTCGACTTCCGCCCGTCTTGCCAAATAGTCATTTTGCTGTGACACCTTGTGAGAAATCATTCCTTTATGGGATTCGATGCCGGGAATTTCATATATAGTCTGAGCTTTCCGTACGATATTTTGAACCGGCTAAATAAATTTTGCAATTCAAAAAAGTGCTACGTATTGTTGTGTATTAATCGAATCATAGCAACGGTTATTAACATTTGTGCCGTTTTTAATAATAAATAATCTGATTGTGCTAGTATGACCGGTGCATGAAAATGCCCTTTTTGAGTGCTCCTGGCTTCCCGTGAGTTTCTTTTAAAATCAAACGTCATTTGCATCCGTTTTGGCCCACGCTCAACCCGATTCAGTAATTTGTTCGAGCGGAGCTTATTTGGTTCGGCAGATTTCGTGGTCACGGGACGGAGTTCCGTAACAGGAACTAGAACTAGATATCACAAGTTAGCTCCGGATCGTTTACAGTGTTCTAGCGCAAGACTTATGACTGCACAAACTAGTTTGCTGTAAGGCTCACCAGGACGATACAAAAGGTGGTGGCTTTACATATTATTACGATTCAGTGAAATGTAACACTGCACATTACACGATTCACGGAAGGCATACGATGACAAACATCATTTTTATTAGGAAATTAAAGGAATGAACTTACGAACGAAAGGTGATAAGCTAGCTAGCCCGGTTGGCACACAGGCCAGATTAACGCTGATTTCTCTAGAAAGATTTTTAGCTACACATAGCGCTTCAGAACGCTGATGGAGAATTCCCCATGCACACGTAAAAATTAATAAGAGAGACAAAACCAGTGCGATCACTGCTCACCTGTACGTACACCATTTAGACACTATAGTATGGACTTTCAGGCGGCACTGCACGCTAGGTGCTTGTCCGGGACTGGCAGTTAACCCCAGTGCCCGGCTGTTGGTTTGCAGGCGTACTTCTACGCGCCACTCATAGCTGCATTAGTCCGGCCAATCTATCACTAGGCTACCTTCCAGGTCACTGATTGTTAATCAAATGTTCAAACTGGTGTTTTCCTGTGCAGATACCGGACCAGCAAACCAAGTGGTATGGTGTCAATCAAAATGCCGGCTATAAGCGGACTTAAATTCCATCAGCCTGACGAGCCTGTAAATGAAGATCTTTCCAGAGCCAAAATAAAGGTTTTACCAGACACGGACGGTGGCACAAAAGCGCATATCGGCATCACAGAAGTAAGTGTGGATCTGACAGCAATCTGGCTAGTATTCTTACGTTAGTCTTTCATTTTCGTATATCTTGCGCTCTAATTGGCACTTGGTGAAGCTTAATCAGTTGGCCTTGCCTGCACGCAGATCGCCAATTCCGAGACTGTATGCGTGGAAAAAATCCTTTTTAGAGTCAGTGATATTAATCAGCCCCTTCCGCGGACTATTCTAATTTACCTGGAAAACGACGAGTCAGTGCGAACTCTTACTCGTGTCACGTACTCATACACCTCAGCTACTCCACGATCCACTACGAATTTACCAAACACGACTCAGACTGCGCAAGCCGCGACCACAGAAATCCAATCAACATGCTACGAACCAAAGCCAATCGAGATTAACTGCAGTGCTGGCCACTTGACTCTTTCGGATCCTCGTTTTTTACAGAATGACGGGATAAGCGCCATATTCAGCAGTGATAGGACATTTATTTGTGCTGGAATTCTGCAGGCGCTGCACATGAGGGTGCTGGAAATGCTCGACATTTCGCCAGAGGATGCTACGGAAAGGCAGGTTGATACAGTCGTTATTATGTGCCAAAAAGGAAGAGGAGAAATAAATTCCCCTGATCCTCAAAGGAGTGGTGCAAAAAAGCTGGTTTTTTCGTACCGACCTTAGCGTTGGCTGCTACTCCAAGTTCAGTCAGTTTTTGGAGTTTATCGACGGAAACTGGGTCGAAAACAGTAGATTACAGTATACTGTAGCTAACGCAGCATTTTTATTCGACGATTGGCTGCCGGTGAAACGAGAATGTGCAAGGACTGCCGCTATCACAGCAAACTGCACCGGTGGAAGGTTTACCTTTTCATGGACAAATACTACTATTATAAGCGCATCAGGAATTGTTGTTCACAGCGACCAGACGTTTGAACGTCGGCAAACCTTTGTCACGGTTCAGGAGCATGTTTTGGGTCGGAATACTACGACAGTACAACTACCTAGGGTGGCCGTGCAAGAGGCATTCGCAGCGGTATGCCAGACAGGTCATGTATTTATGTCCGAAGGCAAGCCGAGACGGTCCACAAAGACAACACTGGAATATTATTTCACCCCCACGAAACAGTGTCTAGATACTTTTCACACATTTCTGGAATTCTTGCTTATTGTATCTAGCTGACGAAAGAGATGATTTTGGTCTCTACAATCTTTTAACTTCTACGAAATGATATCACCGCGAACTGCGAAGGAATTACGATAAAGTCATTTAACGCAAAAGCGTTAATTGTAGTTAACGCAGAACGAACCCCTGTGCTTGCCAAGGACTGCTTGCCAACGAAGGCCACTCTATGCTGTATGTGTCCCTTATCACTGTATAATTTTACGAAGTGGTTATACGCAAGAGACTATCTCGCGCGAAGAACTTGTTACGCACAGGCACTCTTATTGTATTTTCATAGCTTCATTAGTAATTGTCCTTCATTAAAGAATTCCGAACGGCGTAACGCTGCTAAAGCAATTATGATTACCTATGATGATTATGATCATGATGATTACGATTACCTTACATGAGAAAAAAACGGGATAGCGTTAGCGCGTGGACTGGTCCCTTATGTTCTTACATCACATACCACTGATTACAACGCACAAACTGGCACTAGCAAACAAGAAGCGAAACAAGCATGAGAATCTGCCGAATATTAGAATTCTGAAGAACAAATTACAATAAAAAATTTTGACATTCCTGAAACTAAACTTGATGTCGATTCGACGAACCGATTTCCACCTCATTATTGGTATGGCGAACTGGAATCGACTTGGCTTGGCATCTCCGGCCTACAGATATCGTCATTCAAAGAAAATCTCCACAGGTTCTCGTTGACACCGGCCGGGACGATGGATTTATTTTGACAGTCATAGAGAACATGGAGAGTTCTACTGGTGACGGGTAAATTCACCCAGGACTGTGGCACATTATAGATTTCTCCAATTGCCTTTGAATGGACTCTAGCCATATTCAAATGTAGGAAACGCCGAAACCAGGAGAACTCGCAGCCACAATGCAATCGGTCCAGGTAGGCAGCATACTCTGGTGATCTGGACGTTGAATAGGCAGCATGCTCCAGTGACAACGTGACGAGCTGGGGCATGTTATGAAACGCATCCTCCTGCAGTGTCTTTATTGTACTATTCGACAAGGTTATCATTCTAAGATTTGGTAACCCAGCAAAATCGCCTTTCTGAATGTCCAGATCAATGCAGTTCGAGAGATGATAACGAATAAGATTGAAGAAGTTCAGAAATCGCAGTTGTATGGTTGCTCGGTCTCTGACGCAGTAGCGCAGCAAAAGAATAACGACGTTGTCAGCAATGGGCTTGAATACGTCCGCTTGGATGTTTTGTAGACTGTCGTGCAAGAAAATCCCCACCGGCCTTGCCGGGCCCTTGGACATGGCCAGTGACATATTTTTCAAAGTGTCCTTTGTGACTTTATTATTGCAGTTTATGGTGAGAGCTTTAACTGTAGCTATTAGTTTCGCAGCTGACTTGCGGATTGGGAAATGGCAAATTTGACTTATTTCTTGAAGATTCCATTCTGCTTGCGTCATTCGGTCCAGTGAGAAGTTTTTCGCGATGGTAAACTTTGGTGTCTCTAGGAGTCCAGATGGATAGGCTTGCTTAACTGCGAAGAAATCGAGTGACACGATAAACATGGGGAAATTTAAAGAAACATTTTGCGAAAGGTAGACTTTGTTGTACTTGTATTTATTACGGTCCTGCTCTTTCGCTGAAAATTGGTGTACTAAACTTCTAGGTTTCTACATTTACAGGAAGTAACGGGAATGCTTCTCACTGACTACGAGTACTGTTTGTTCAGGTGCAACTGCGCGAAGTTCTTGTATTTTGAATATTCGATGCGCCGACACTTGTTTCCGGACAACCACCAATTAAAATAACTGTCTAAAGTAAATAAATTGATACTGAAGCAGTTCCTACCAGCTCTATCGCTTAATCGAAAGCGTTGAACTATGGTTATCGCTTGCGGCAGACGCTTCCGGGTTTTCAATCAAGCACAAAGAATTTATTTTGAAACGATGGACGCTGATTTTCCTTAAAATCAATGAATTTTTGCTAAGAAAATCGTACTTTTTATGTTTTTGTTCAATTCGCAGAGGTCGATTTACCGTGCCCGTGACAAGGGAAATGTTCAATGTACACCTTACAAAGGTGTTCAGTGTACAAAGGGTCCCCCCTATGTTGTAGTCTACGGGAGGCGTTCAAAGTAGCAGCTTGTTCAAAGTTCGCGAGTGTTCAAAGTCACAGGTTTTACTGTACCTGGATGACTTACTAGCATCGAGCGTGTCGCTCAAGTTCTCCCTTGTGCTGCATTGATAAGCCAAAAGTATCTTCTTAATGTCCGTATCACTCATTTGAATTCTCTGGCCCATGCGGACTTGTTCGTTGCGTGTTCGCGGAGTCATACCCGGTTCTTCTTCGTCAATAACGCCGCTTAGAGGTCCATAGTGCATGATTGATTCCAAGTCATAATCGAAACCATGAGTGGACATGCTGGGTAGTGTCTTAAATTGCCCTTGAGCGTTCTGTTTAATGTTTTTCCAGTGTACTCTCACGTAATTATTCCGATCGGGCCGGCTGTGTTCATGGAACATGCCAAGCTTATGCAAAACTTCATGCACAATAGTTCCAACTGTAACTCGCACGTCGGGGTGGCTGAAGCATGCGCTGCTAAGGCTAATCGGGTTGGTACTTCTCCGGCCGATATGCGTATAGCACAGACCCCTGGCAAAGTCGTCCAGAATGCTGTAGCTCAAATATGAACGCTTTCGGGACGTTCCCAATATAATTTATATAAGCTGTTACCGTTACAGAAAATAACATACCCTTGTTGATGAACGAACTGGATGTAGTTTCGCTCGAGCATCGCGTCGGCTGATGTAGAGCTAATTTTCGTAAAAGTTACACAGGTCCCGGTTTGCGTTTCAATTTTCTCTAGTGCCGATACGATGGTCTGCTCTTGTTTCCTGGCTGAAATAGTCGTAATTCAACATCAGTTATTGGTAGCGGTATCTCTCATAGCTTGAAGCAGAAACCATGTTGCACTCTACTTCAAAACGTACGGCTTCGAGAACAACTTCTGATATTCCAAAAGATTTGTATTATAAAATAATATCTTTGTATAGGATATTTTTTAAGGGTTTAAGCCACTCCGTGTAGCCAAAGTAGTGTTAGTTAAAATATTTCATGCATGGTTTAAACCATTCCCATATCGCATCTCCCAAATACCATTAAGATAACTCTATCCTAACCTGCTTGCGACCCGACGACAGATTGCAGTAACATGCTTCTAAAGGCGGTCATCGAAGGATTAATTGAAAAGGCTGGTCCTATAAGTATGGGATATTAAGATTTATAGTACTTACTAAATCCTTTGATACTGTAGGGTATAACCGTCTTGTTTCCAGTTTTCGGCCAGAAATGTCCCCTATCCAATATTCCGGTCTCCTCAGGATGTTCAGAACTCGATCCCTGTAGTTGCGCATCTTCTTCGGTAAATGACGGTTCAGCGGGCGGTGAGTACAGTAGCGCTGACTCGTCGAGCTTGTTTCGCCAGTCTGTAATAAACGTGGTTGTTAATAGAATCATTGTAGCGTCTACAAAAATCGCAGACCTGACGGCACTTTTTCGGCAGGCGGCGCTCTTGATTGCGTTCGTCCATTACGAATAACAAAAGCAACGACAAAGAATATAATGTACATCTTTATAGTCGCATCACGTTGACAGTCGGTAAGGCGCAGATTAGACGAAGCTGTTTAACGAACTTCGCAGATTTTTGTGGAGCTGTTTGTGTTATAGCTCGAAGTATTTGCCGTTGCCGGAGTTTATTTACCCGCATAAAGCTGTTCTTTCTTCAGTCAATGCACGGAAGTGGACGGCGATATTATCGCGGTGGTTTGATGTAATCACCAGCAGTAAAGTGTGCCGTATGCGGATGCATCGCCACACTGCGATAACAGATTATGCAGTTCATTCTTCGGTGTGGATTTTTAGAAACAAGCGAGCGTGGCCGACCTCTAACAGGAAAACTGATATCTGCTAATCGCCGGTGCTGTAATCATCTCCAGTGAGTCAGCGCAGTCCTAACAAGGACAGCTGGCATTATATGAACGTAGTCATACTTTTATCTGCCATTTCGAATCCGAAAATGCTTCCAGAAGGAATTAATTTGCAATTTGATGCCAGAATTAGTGCCGGATAGCCAAAGAATCCTTCGAAGGCTGCCATAATTTGGAGTAAACACCAGTTGCATTCTGAAACGTGACAATCGGGCGCTGCAGCGCGCAGTCATAATTTGTTCTTTGGAGGGTTACGATATTAATCAGACAAGTTTCGTGTGGATTCTGACAAAAACATGTGTTAACGTTAAAACATCTGACAATCCAAGGCATTCAACATAAGCCAGCATAATGATGATATTGCGCATTAATATTGTATGGGTTGTTTCCTAGGTTTATCCTACCCACTAGTTCGTTGACACTTGGACCGAGGCGTCAAAAACCAGTCTTTCCGGCTGGTTGTAATCGTGTTAATCTGTGCCTGTTACGCTGAGTTGCTAAACAACTCGTCAGTTTCCTGTACATTTCAGATGAATTCCTGAAGCACTGTGAGAGCACGGAGAAATTTCCTCAGTTTAAAAATCTTCACAATGCCATTATTGGCATTTCCTGTATTTACAGATGCCTGCGTCTGTACTACACATATCTGCGTATCTTACCTAAAGAACGGTGTGCTTCTCTGCTTTGATAATGAGCGCTCGGTAACGATCTCCTAACGGAATGACGGCAGCTCACCAAAAAGCCTCGTGAAAGGTTATCAATCGGGTACCGCCTGCATAGTTATCGCGCTGTACAGTATATAAATTATGTGGATTGTCCAGGTTTAGGTTTAATGTTTTACATCTACAGAGCACAAAGGAAAATCCCTTATCAAGGCCTGTAGACGGTAGAATACTGGCAAACAAATAACTGCAGTGCATTCGCTGGATGAAATGCTGCGCTTATGGTAATTGGCAAATCATGTGGCTGGTGGTTCGATTTTATTAGCTGCGTCATACTGCGAGGCCGTACTATCGGAATGAACGGTCACTCTAACCTGCTGAAAAAGCGGGGACAACGGCAGAGTATGGCCGCTGAACCGCTGGTCGTTGCCTACCTTGTTCGTAACCACAGGTTTCAACTTTGAGGTCGCTGACTGACACATGAAATCACTGAAAAGTGCAAGTTTACTTCTCGCTCTGAAGTTCTTGAAAAGTGCAAGAACAGAACAGTTCTACAGCAGAACCGTTCTTTACGAGAAAAACTGACCTGAAAACAAAATCATTCGTTTATTGTAGTGCAACATTCTTCACGGCGATCTCGCCTTGTAGAAGCGAAAGTGAGTCGTAGAGAGGAATTCAGCTCTTTTGTCAGCTAGCTGAAAATCTGCAAAAATTCCAGAAATGTGTGAAAGGCATCTAGGCACGGTTTCGTGGTGGTGAAATAATATTCCAGTGTTGTCTTCGTGGACCGTCTCGGATTGTCTTCGGATATAAATACACGACCTGCGTGACACAACGCTACAAATGCCTCTCGCACCGGCAGCTCAGGCCTTTGCACTATCGTTGTATTCCGACTCAGAACGTGCTCGAGAACAGTAACAAGGTTTTGCCGGCATTCAAATGTCTGGTCACTATGAAGAACAATTCCTGATGCGCTTATGGTAGAACTGTTTGTCCAAGAAAAATTAAACCTTCCACCAGTGCAGTTTGCTGCGACAGCGGCGGTCGTTGCACATTCTCGCTGCACCGAAAGCCAATCGTCGAAAGAAAACGCTGGGTCAGCTTCAGTATTCTGTATTGAAGCTCTACTGTTTTCAACCCAGTTTCCGTCGATAAACTCTAA